>BJBW01004297.1:9358-161510 GCA_004320125.1 Scolopax mira
ACATTCAAGGTGAGGCTCGACGAGGCCCTGGGCAACCTGATCTAGTTGGAGGTGTCCCTGTGACTGCAGGGGGGTCGGACCAGATGACCTTTGAAGGTCCCTTCCGGCCCAGATGATTCTATGAATTCTATGACTATAGTTGCAAATCCATACTTACATGAAATAAATTTCCTATTGAAAGTACTTCTTCTATGTCAAGGTATTAATGTCATTGTTAGTAGTTACTGAAAATTATCTTGTGCTTACTTTTCAAGTCAAACAATATTGCCTAATCTTGTCTGGTTTTATCAGCAAAATATTAACTTCACACTTCCATTTACTTTGCAGGGACTTCAGATTTGTATTCTGTATACTTTCAGGTCACCCATCTTCAAGAAAAAAGTTTCTGAAGTGCTTCCTATTTTCTTGGTGTCATGGGTACCACTGTACCTGCACTCAAAAACCTACCATGTTTCAAAATCACAGTCTGCAAAACACTCACAGGAAACTTTCAGATCAACTCAGGCTTTTTCAGACAATATTTCCTTGGGTACCTTCCCTAACTCCAGTTAGAAACCGGTGAATGTGTGAAATATAATCCTGCATTTTTCACAGTTTACTTTACAAAGGTATCTTGAATGATGGACATTACTACACCAACTGCAGGTAGCTCAAAATAGATGATAAACCAAGACCACCAGAAGACAAAAGGAGGACCACGCACTAGCAAGACAGTGTGACTGTTAAGCAGCAATGCGGTGCTAGATCCTCTTCATTCTACACCAAGGAAGGTCTTTGAAAGAAGTTGAGGTTCTTAGTAGTTTTATATTACAGTACAGATGTATAGAAGTTGCTCTATTCATGCCCTTCTCATTTTTCAGGCTGCTGAACGTGTTACCTCACCTGTGCACTGTAGCTTTCCTCTCCTTTTTGTAAAAACAATTTTAATTTAGTAAAAAGCCAAAAGGTAGATCAACAAACAGCACAGCTCTTAGCTTTGGGACCAGATTCTACCTACTACTTCTGTAACATGTTGTCTTGGTCTTTACAAAACAAAATCTTTATCTTACAATGGTCTTTTAAATTTCCCAGTTAAAAAGTCTTTATTATAAATTATAGACAAAATATTCTGTTCTCATGTGAGAAAATGAAAAAGAGATAATTAGTTGTTTGAAGAAACTGGCTAGGAAAGAAATTCTTTATAAATATGTAACATAGGTCCTATTCGCATCACCCCCAGCATTAGCCTGTGATAGGAAGCACGTTGGCTTTCAGAAGTGGATGGGTGTTCCCAGAATAGCAGCTGGAAGGAGGGCTTCTGTTCTCTAAACATGCACACCATGTTGAATTTTAAATAATCTGGTTTAAGAAGAGTGGTCAGATTTGCTTCCTGCTGTCATTTTTTCTCAAAAAAAATTTGGTGTGTTTTGAAAACATCCAAGCTGCTCCAAATAAAGTCATGGGCACATTCAAATGTGATGGCTGAACCTTTAGGGATAGCACCTCTGAATACACTGGATACCACACTTGAGACTTTCAGAATGTCTTCATAGAAGTGTTTCAGCGGTCCTGAGAAGTTCTCTGTGTCTTAGAAATCTTTGTTTTCTCCATGAAGCAAAAGATAAGTGTTATCTAGCATTGATAAGCCTCCAAAAAGAGCAGTCACATCAGATACCAGGCTGAAGTTTATCACCACTGCTCCAGAAAAGGCAGAGAAGATCATTAAAAGTTATCTAGTAAAGGTAATATGTACAATTTTTTATGGACAGGAAGTTTATGTTTCTATGGAAATCCATTTTTTTGTTTGTAAATCAAATGTATAATATATTCCTTTGTAATTTCCTTCAATTTATTTGAAGAAACAGTATTACAGTGTGATTTAGGAAGGATGATATTTGATTGAGTTGACAACCATGAGGACAGTGCCTTAAATGAGTGATAATATTTTCTAGTCCTTGATATTTTTCTCCACAAACAAAAATATCCTCTAAAGCACATTACATTTAATTTTGAACTCAGCTCTTTTAAAAAACTAATAAATACATTGTGTCCATGTTATAAAAAAAAACCAAACAAGCAAGCAAAAAACCGAAGAAGAATTTGAAGTATCGAACTGGAAAAGCGCTGACATTTTACTAATTAAACATCCTGTATCTAAGTATTTCAGATGTTAATAAAATGCCGTTATACCCAACACTGACTATGTCTCACCTAACATAAAACATTTTCAGTGTAACATCCCTCCCCCCCAGCAAATTACACATTTTATGCATTTTTGCTTTTCATCGACAGAATCCTAATTTCAAGAATGGAACAAAGTAAAATAATCTTTTTCAGGTTATACACGTATTTGTTACAGGAACAATAGTTCAGCTCTTATCTACACGTGGAACATTGCTCTTAATAATGTAGTGAACTTTGGTATTCTTCGTGATATGTGGGCTTTAAGGATCATGAAGTTTTTCCTTGTTAACACTGTGGAAACACTGCATTGATAAAGAAAGGGGTAGGAGAAGGACTGAATCGTCAGTACAAAGGTATGAAACATGAATGGCAGAGCGTAATGGATTAAAAACTCCTATTTTGCAGATCCCTTTCCTATATTTTTAAAAGCAAAGAGATGATTTCTTTCTCTCCATGGAAAATTCCCAAATTCTACATATTTTCTAATACTTATCAAAGAAGTGTCCTGAGCCGCACCCCTCCTCCTTCTCAAAATTATTAGAATGAAAAACATGTACCACATTCATCTCTCTTCACCTCCACTTCATTGTGAATAGCAGCTGCTTATTGCTAGCTGGACTTGTTATTACACTCCTCTAACAGAGACAAAGCTCTAAGCAAAGACAAATACTACCAAAATCAAACTCCTACGACTTCTTTCTTGTCCCAGCAGAAATCGCCATTTGGAAGCCTTGCTTTTCATGACTAGTACTAAAGAAAAAAGGTGTCTTTTCGGAGGCATCCCAAATTCCAGGACATAAAGCAGAAGCTGCAGCTCTGCTTTAGCTAGCTCTGCATAGATACTTCTGTCATATCTACTAGCACTTGTTGCTTCACTTGTTAGTGAAGAAAGCCAGCAGAATTCTCCAATATCCTGGAGTAACAGAAAGTCCGGTTCCAGCAGCTCTGTGAGGAACACCCTGCGGAGTCCATTCTTGCATCTTTCAATATAGAAAACTCAGGAAATCGGCTTCAGATTCGTGTTTTTCTCTGCAACCAGAAGCTGCAAGAACAAGCTCCGATGGCAAGGTGGGAAGGCAGCCACGCCTGGAAGGATCGTCTTTATCAGGGCGGCGCTACTGGAGGATCTCGGGATGAGGGCGGCGGCGGCCGGCGAGGAACGCTGGAATTTTAGGGCCGGTTTCCCACCTGGCCAGCCGAGGGCGGGCCAAGGCGTGTGTTTCCACAGGAGCCCTCGCTGACAGCGCTCCCTCTGAACCACCGTCTGCCGTGGCTTCGGCCACAGGCTCCCTCCTTTCGGCGGCGGCTGAGACGTGTCCCCCGGAGGGCGGGGAGCAGGGGCGCCGCTCTCACCTCAGAGGTACCGGCTGACCGGCTTTTTGTGTGCTGGGGACAGCGCCTGACAGGTTTTTTTTTTGCCCCAAATCCTGGCTATTTGGGAAAAACAACGGCTAAAACCCCACTCCTCTCGGGGCGGGGGGTGTGTGCTTGTAGAAAGGAGCGAGGCGACAAGGGCGGGGAGGCGGGGGGGAGGAGGAGGGGAAGGCCGGGCCGGGCCGGGCCACGACAGCGCCAACGCGGCGCCCCGCGCCGCCCTGACACCCGCCAACGGACGCGGCTCGCGCTGTGCCACGCCCCCGCCCGCGCGAGGTGACGCGTGTGACGCGAGGACGGGAGAGGCGGGGCAGCGGGGCGGAGCGTGCGCACTGCGGCGCTGGCCTGGCCGGCCTTGGCAGTGCGCATGCGGGCGGCTGGCGCAGGCCCGGCAGTTGGGTGGCCGTCGCTCCGGCCCCTTCTTTCCACTGCCACGTACGGGCGGCAGCGGTGGTGGTGCCCGCGCTCGGACGGGGCTCGGAGCGGGCCTCCACTCGGCGGGACCGCGGAGGAGCCAGAGTAAGAGAGCGGGGCTGCTCGCCTCCCCGCGCCGTTGCTGGGGGGGGAGCCCTTGCCGCCTGGGTGAAGGTGGCGGGAGGGGCGGTTGCGGGCTGGGGGTGAGCCCCCCCTCCCCCGCGCACCGGGTGCAGGGGCGACTCGGCCCCTGGCGGAGAGGCTGGGAGACCCTTCGCGTCCCCCCCGGCCGCGCCTGAGGGAGGCCGACGCCATCCCTCGGGCTGGGGGAGCGGGGGTGAGGGCTGGCAGAGGCCTCTCTCTCTCCTTCCCTACCTCCCTCTTCCCTCCCAAGAGGGGTGCTCCCTTGCTCACCAGGCCTCTGTCCCCTCGGCAGTCAGGGGAACCGCGGACTCCTCGTTTTCCGGCAGGCAATGGCTCTGATTTCTGTTCCCCCTGGCTCGGGCCTGCCCCGATCGGAACTGGAGAGAAAGCGAATAGAGCTCTTCTCCTTTCTCTTCCCCTCGCTCCCAACCAAGCTCCCAGCTCTCTTGGGGAAAACTCATGGTTCCCTCGAGTGGGGTTTGGGAGGCAGCACCGCTCGGACCTTCTTTCTGTGTGCTGCACCCCGTTGTTCCATGTCCCTTGTTTTGAGGGAGGAAAAAGCAAAGCAGGAATGCCCGTTCTGCCTTTGCTCAGGCAAGGCTGTTTTTCTCTGTTGCAGTGCAAAAAAAAAAGGGAGTGAAATCCAACATGGTTGTGACATCATGGCTTCAGTAAGGGATCCTGGAGTGATTGGCTTAGATTGGGCAGTCACTGGCCACACACACCGTTTAGATTGGAGCGTGATGTGAATAGAAAGTGAGCCGAGAGGGCAGGAAAAAAATCTGCACCTCCAAAATGCATGGGGTACGCCAGGAAGGTTACAAAGATGCTAATGTGATTCTTATGAAAAATAGGTTATCTTAAACAGTAAGACATCGATGACTTTTGTTTGGTTGTTTTTTTCCCCTAAAGAAAGATACTGGGATGGGTTCTGTTAAAAAGCTCATTAGCGTGCGTTCTGGATGTCTTCTGTGAAAAACTTTCTCAAGGGAGTCATCTGCTCAGCTGTGTCACAGCGTGAGAAGAGAAGCTTGAATGCTGTGTAATTCAATAATTGGAACTTTTCATATAGTTGTCTGTAAAAATTGCAAGCAGTTGCAGTGTTTAGAGTCTGTCTTTTAAAACCTGGACACCTTCAAGCAGAATGGAGAACGGATGGACAAAAAAAAGTGTATTTAAATGCTTTCCTGTTACCTTTTTGTAATCGTTGATATATACACAGTGGATTTCTGTGAATAATGTTGGTAAATAAGATACTGTAGTTCTGTAAGTACACTACAGTAGCTGGTTACCACGCGTGAAAATGCAAATGATGCATTCAATCTGTTGAAAGGCCACAGGAGCTCAGGTGTGTCCACCAAAATGTGTATCTTTCGGGATAATTCCCTCTTGGTGGGAATTATAGATGAGGTTCAGTTCTTACTGTTGTCAGTTTCTAAGTAGTGTACACTGTAATGCTAAAGAAGCAGAAACATTGCCTGGTAGCTAAAGGAACTCTCTAATGTCTGTATCCTGTGTTTGTCCATTGCAATAAATTTTACCTGGAGCTGTAGCAAGATAAGGGTGAAGGAGGGCACCGTCTTCATGCATTACTCATTTCATAAAATGTGAGTGAGGAATCAGAGAAGTAGTCTCTTAGTATGTCACAACAGTCTTATCCTCTCCCTGTCAAGAGCGAGTACAGCCCTTTTTAAAGGTGAATGTTTCATACCCAGCACGAGGGGAGCAGCTGATAGCCTTTGAGAACCAGAGAGAGGCTTTGTGTGGTTTGTTCTTTGCTTCTGTCCTGTATGTCTTGTGTCTGTTTGTTCCCGTTTACTATTAGTTGAGTTTAAAGAGAAGAGTTGGGAAGTCCAATTTCATGTGGATGTGAGGAAACTACTTTTTTTTTTCGCTGTTTAGCAGTGACTCATCTAAAAAAATCAGATCATGGGTGTTTGGCTTTATGTGTGTGAGACGGGGAGAAGGGTGCCAAGTAGGATGCACATATAGGGTGGGAGGGAGGAGCACAGCTATATATTCTCCACTGGACTGGTGTGTATATTAAATCATGATCTTGTAGCTTTGGGCATTAAGCACTTGTGTAATAAACAGGTGGACTGTGTGAACTTTGGGCAGCTCATCACATAGGCCTTCCAGCAGGAAAAGTGCAATCTTGAGTTGAATTGAGGGCAGATTGTATTTTTAAGTGGTTGTATATTTTTGAACTGCGTTTCCTCCTCCTTGCCCAGTTTGGCAGCTCTTCCTGTGGGAAAGTGGCATTACTACTTTCCTCTTGGTAGTCTGGCCTAATGCTGTGCAGTCTGCCCTTGAAGATGCACTGATTAATGAGACCAGAGGCTTCAGCCTCAAGCTGTGAAATGGACTTCTAGGTTTTTATACTGCTAAATCAGAGTTTATTTTCTTTAACTTAACCTGGGATTTTAAGATGGAGGCCAGAGAAGTGAATGTTTGAGACTGCTGGGGAAGATCTCCGTTGTGGAGAGGAGCGCATTACTGTTAGGAATTCCTACATGCCGTTACAAAACTTAAAAAAAACCCCACCTGCTTCTATAAATGAAAAATCTTATTCAAGATCTGTTTTACTTGAAGTTTGAACTCTATGATACTCAGAAGTATAAATCTGGTTTTACATTATGGGTAAAACAGTGAATTGTTTTACTTGAGTATATTCATTAAGATGTTTTAAAGTGAAAGATTGATATGAAGTGCATAGTTCTAAGGACACATGACTGCAAATAAATATTTTTTTTTTTTTCCCTGATGCAGCTTCCTGTTTTCTGTCACCAATAGTGCATGGCGGCTTATCCTAACTGTGTCCTGAAGTGAGGTGGAAAATCTGTCCAATAATCCAGCATCAGTAAGACAGACGAGGTAATGATAAATGTATGTTTTTGGAAAGAGGGTCAAAGAAAACCTGTTGATGGATGCTATTATTTTTTTTAATGCTTTAAATTAAAAAAAACCCCACAAACAACTTCTGCAAAAACTTGTACTTACAATAAACTTAAATGAAGTGTTAATTAGACTGAGTTTATGCACCTGCAGTCAAGACTCCTGTGTTTCAGAACATGAATAATTAGGTAGTGAATATTAAAGATATTATATCATAGTGTCTCAGCAGCAGCCTGGCTATGTTAATTGCAGGTCCCTTTTCTTTGCAATTAGGCTGTATCTCTACCTCCTTTTATGTCTGATTAGGAGAATGTGCTTTGTTCGGTAGATGCTTGTAGGGTCTTTTTGGATGTCATTGAGCTAACCAAAGGGATTTGCATGAAAAGTTTGCTTTATATTAATTTAAATAAAAAGGCAAACTGAAATTGAATTGCACTCCAGAGATAGCATTGTGCTGCATCTTTTTAATGCAAAACAATGCCTTTGAAATAGTAGGGCTAAATGTATTTAAGTGCATCAAGGTATGATGTATTAAAGGCTTTAGCCAAGTGTCTTGGTTTTCTGGTTGAAAAGAAGTGATTTTCAATGTAAAAATCACTTTAAAAATAGACTGACCAAAGCAAAAATTCATTTTACTCATAAAGCACTGTGTTATAGCATCCTTACAGGTGAGGGAGAAATATCTGCATGTGTCTACCAAGAATTCTTTTTGCACAAGAGAATGAACAGCATGCTTGTCTGCATGTGGCTTTGGAAATGACAATTTTGATGTTCAGAGCTTCCTCTTTCTAAGATCTCCAGTACTTCAGATCTTAAGATGACTGCTTCTTTAATTGCTCATCATTCCAGATCTACTGTTTTGGTCCTGTCCAAAACAGTGAAAAAAGGAGGGGACATTTGACTATCTATCTAGATCTTTTACATTTTTCTTTATTCGTTCACTCAGTAACTTCTCTGTAGTTTGTTTTTCTTTTAAACATAAGACATTTGTGTGATGTTTTGTGGTTTTCTTTTTCTCTAACGAGAAGTGCCTCTAAAGTGGTAATCTTTAAATTGTCTTCTAAAGTGTTACATATATAACTGTAGTGTATGTTGTAAAGTGCTTTGACACAGGCTGGCTTTATTGCACTTCCTTTTAAGTTGGAGCAGTTGTCCACCTCTCTTAAAGTAGAGGTAACTTAAAGCTGAGAGTAACTGGCTGCTCTGACCATGTATACTGCTAACTCATTGTGGCTCTGAGCCTAATGAGTAGCTAAGTGTGGTCTATTGAGCAGCTCTTAAAAATCTAAAATGTTGGTTAAAACATCTCAGTCACAATTTCAAAAGAGAAAAATTACTGCATCTTACTTTCTGGAGTGAAACCCTCAATGTGTTCTGATCATTCATAAAATATCTATTCAGCTCTTCATTTTTTTGTCCATTTGTTTATGAAATAATGCGTGATTCAACTTGATGCTCTTAATAAAACCACCTTACCACCTATAATCTTTCAAAGATATTTTGTTCTGGCAGTCTTTTCTTGAATGGGGGGGCGGGGGGGGGGGAGGAAAGTCCTTTGCTGGTTATCATAATTATGGGGGATGTAAACATTATCTAATAAGGTGATAATAACCAATATGATATTGTAAGGCTGAGGGCATTTGCTACAATTTCACTTTCCCTGAGAGAGATGTATACATGTATCTCAAAAGCAAATCTAAGGAATATTAGTTCTTTTGTAGCTTTTCTTCCATGACACTTCCCAGTTTATATCTTAAAGTTTGAAATTTCTGACTGTCACAGATACTTAAAAGCTGTCTGACATTTTAAAAATCTTTACTTTTTAAATTCTGAGCACTGGAAACTGTGGTGACTGTCGAGTTGAAGTGTCTGGTCTTACAGAGCTCTTCTTTGCCCATGAGCTCAGTTAGTGTATTGTACGCTTCATTGTTTGAGAAACTATCATAGGTGGTATCTGAGAAAGGAAGCTCTCCAGAGAGCCCAACAGTAATGCTTTCCAAAAAGCATTCAGAAATGCTTTTTGAAAGAAATCTTCAGAATTGTCATCAGATACGTTTAAATAACAGTTTAGTTTTCTACAATGTTTTTAATGTTTTGCTGTTAACAGGCCTGCAGGAGATAAAGAATCCAACATGAATGGGCAGCTGGATTTAAGTGGGAAGCTGATTATCAAAGCTCAGCTTGGGGAAGATATTAGGAGAATTCCTATTCATAATGAAGATATCACCTATGATGAACTGGTGCTAATGATGCAAAGAGTTTTTAGAGGAAAACTTCTAAGCAATGATGAAGTCACAATAAAATATAAAGATGAAGGTAAGGTTTACTTACTACTGTTGCTCTGATATTATTTATCTAAAGACAACAGAACCTGTGAATTTTACCTCTTCGAAATTCTTCAAATTTGTTTGTAAATGCAAGTGATTTCCTGTGAAATCATCTGAATATGACAATAGATGCTGTATCTTTTGTCATTATCCTGTATTAATATAGTATTTCCTCCAGTTTTCCTAGAAATACTGTCTGTCTGAAAGTTCTTTTTTGTGGCTGTTGCAAAAGCTCATGCTATTGCAAGTTTCTCTGCTGTCCACCCATTTAACTTGACTTAAGGCAAGCTCTTATAAGACTTGATTCAGGTAGTAGCAATTCTTGGCTATGTTTTCCTCCATCATTAAAGATGAGAAGAGACTTTTAACTTAACCTGAAATATTTATTAGAAGTTATCTTTCTTCTGTGTGACAATTGGAATCTGTTGAGCATTGGTTGTAGATAGTTTGTTTCAAAAATCCTAACGCAACCTTAAGAAAGAAGGGCTTCCACAGAATGAATGTGGCCTTGTTCGAGATGTGTACAAAGAGACTTGTGGTTCTGAGGGTTTTTCTTCTTTGTGTGTCAATGTGGGGCATGGATAAGTTACTTAATTTGGGAGAGAAGGATGGTATTCATAAAATGAAACTGAGAATGAACTGATAAAATCCAAAGTTTCTTATATTGAAGACTGTGTAATAATTATGCTGGTGTGCAGTAGAAGAGCTGCATTACTGAAGCATTCAGTTTCATTTTTCTTAATATCTCTAGGAAGCTTTAGCACTGTCTCTGGTACCTAAAATCTCAAATAACTTTTGTTCCTACATCTAGGCAATAAAATTTCACTTTGAATTAACCTGAGACGTTTTTTTCAGGTTCACGAAGCTTTTGAGATCATCAAATTGATAGGCAATGAAGGTCTAATATTTTGGGTCTTGATCTCTAGTGGGAAAGAGCTCAATGGATTTGTGGTGGTTTTGTTTTTCCTCTTTATTGCGTAAACAATTTTGGTTTTCTTTCTGAAATGGAAAGGGGATTGATGGATTTTTCTTCATTAGGTTAAAGCGTCTGGTCACTTTTTCTGTTCTCACCTGTTCTTTAAGTATAGTTCTCTGGTTTTGTGTGCCTCTGTCTTTCTGAAGAAGATAAAGGTATATGGTGGAGACTAGTTATGGGTTCATTTTGTATTTCACAGCCTAGAAGCCTAGTTTATCTTTTTCTGTTTCAGAATGTACTTCTCCACTGTGACATTTCTATATACGTTATCGTAAATGATGAACACTACTAAGAACACTTGAACAGTGTTAATATCAGAGGAAACCGCAAATGATTAAGGATCAAGTTAGTAGAATTAGGCTTCAGTTTGGTTGTCATATGAAGACTGTGGTATCTTTGTTTCAACTAAAACAACATTCTTCTTAAAATCTGTTTCAGTCAATAAAAATATTAGAATATATATGATTTACCTATTTCTGTTTCGTTATTTATCCCTCCAAACCTGGAAGCATGCTTGTCTTCATCTTTTATGAAGTTCATCTAAGGATTTCTACTATTTCTGCAGCTCTCAGAATTTGTGTATGTGCTTTTTGAGCATTCAGAAGAAAGTGTTATCTACCCCTCCTTGTTCTGTTTCCTGTTGCTGTAACATGTGAAGCTAGTGATCTTCAGGCCTGGATATGGGGTTTTCTATTCTAAATTTTTCCAAAATATTCGGCCTTCATCAAACGGTCATGATCCTTGAAGTGAATAAATTATTTTTTTATAAAGAAAAAATATTTACTTCTATGCTTATTTGGAGAGATCAGGAGACTTTTAATCACAAACTTTCTGTCTGGATTTGTGGACTAAGATAGTCGGAAGCATATTCTTTATGTGATGCTTTTATTAATTACCAGGCAGAAGAAAGTTTCAGTTGGTAACTGCCTTGTGGGGTAGATTTTATAGTCAAGATGGGCATCTTCCAAACCTCTTAATTATGGAGATATATCTACTAGGAGTGAAATTATTTTCATGTCCTGCTTGAGGTTCTTAAATATGTATTAATAACAAATGTCTGAAAAAAAAATAAAAGCTATTAACTCATAGTGTATGTAGTCAAGGTGGTGTGCTAGTCAGTAGTGTATCTACATTTAGGTTTAAAAGGGGTAAATTTACTGAAGGAAAACTATGTTTTTGGGTGGCAGGTTTGTTTTATGTTTTCTCCAAAATTGAGTGAAAAAAAGTGAGGGTGAAAAAAAAAAGTAAATATAAGGCCAGATAGAGCTGGTAGGTAAGGAAGCATAGCCGATGGGACCAAGGATGATGAGGCAGATTTCCAATGTCTTAAACATTTCCAGTTTCTTCTAACTTTTAATGCCATCCAATTTTGATGGCATCATGATGATACAGAATTAATGCTAAAATACTTTCCAGCCCTTTGGTAATTTAAGGGGGTCATTAGCCTGTACTAAATAAAATATTTATAATTGGATACAGGGGAGTATTTAGGGCTACATAGGCCTTGAAAGCTATGCCCCTTGTCAAAACATAAAGATAAGCTCTTGAAATAACAAAATTGGAGAAAATAAAGTCTGTTTTACTCTTCAATAGAAAATATTTAACACTCTATATTCTTATCTATATAATGATTACAGGAATTAAGCTTAATTGACATTCCTTAAAATGAAAAGTTTGTTTGATAAATCTAATATACTTTTTTTTGTCTTTTGTATTGCTTGACATATACCTTGTGAATTCTAGCATATACACTACTGGGTAGTAACTTGGTGGCTGTTGATAGGAATCATAGAACTGACTTTATGCTTCTAACAAGATTCTGTACTCGGTGTGTTTTCTGCTAGCAATTTAAAAGCAAATCTTGAATCATTATTCGTAACTGCCTCAACATACGTGTTAAAATAAGTGAAGGAGAATAAGATGAAATGATCTGGATTCTTTTGTTTGACATTAATCCATGTAAACTACGTGTATTAATGTAAACTTTCATTTAGCTATGCAGGATAAACTGTTCAAAACATGTACCTTTATTCAGGCAATCAATCTGTGTATTGACTGGTATGACAGAAAAGCATTGTAAGATGGTCTGTCAGTGTTGTGCACTGGCAAGACAAGTAATAATTTACTTAATTTGTCTTTATTTAATCTATTAATAATCTGTTGAATAGTTAAAACAGCAGAAAATCCATCCTGCCAAAGAGAATAGTCTTGTTTCACCTGTGATCTTGTTGAGCAAGCAAGGTATTACATGGTTGTCTATTGTCTTGACTCAGATTAAAAATTGTGAGAGACCAGATTTAACAGGAGCTCGGTGTCCCTTTTGTAAAGGTGTTCAGTGTTTTATGCATAAGCACTTTGTGTCTTAAGAATGAAGGATCCTACACAGTTCTTACTGGCATATAGCTGGCATATAACTTAACCAGCAGCATCATTCCTTCTGGTGTTGGCCTTTATGAACTCTTAGCTCTAATGTTTCATCCTGTATGCATATAAAGGAATCATGAGCTATATGGAACTTTAAAAGGGCTGATGTCAGAAGGCTCCCTTTTGGAGCTAGTTGCTTGTCTTTCACAACTCCTGTGTATAATTTCCCTGCACACTGGCTGTGCTAAAACAAATGGTTTTGTGCTGTGTTCCTTTGTTGTGATACGACTTAAAAAAGCAACCTGTTTTTGAGAACTTAATTTTTCTTGAGAAATATTCTTAATTCTAGAAATAATTCTTCCTACTCAACTTATTTTAGATGCTTTTTAAATCAGCAACATATGTCTCCGTTTGTAGATCAGGGAAACAAGGATATAAGCTTTACTCAGTAATGACATAAAAAACCCATCTATTTACTAATTCTACATTTTCAGTTTTCTCATCCTCCATATAATGAGGTACGGTACCCTTTTTGTGACAGTGTTAATTGGTAACTTTTTTCAGAATCAAATAGAGAATGATGTTTTTAGTAATGAAGTAACACTTCTGCTCTTGCATAAAATTCAGTAGCTTTGCTTTTAATCTAACTTTTTCATGTTTTTTGCAGATGGAGATCTTATAACAATTTTTGATAGCTCAGATCTTTCCTTTGCAATTCAATGCAGTAGGATACTTAAGCTGACGTTGTTTGGTAAGTATAGAAGATTGTCTTTATCTTTTTTTTTTTTTTTTAAATAATGTTTATTCAGGCAGTGGGCTTCACCGGAAGGTACTAAAATCTTTTTTTTGCCACCTCAGAAGAATGAAATCGGTAAGTTGAAAATACTGAATAAATGTGATCTGTTTTCTCTCTTGATGTTTCATGTGATGTCTGTTTCCACAAGTTCAGACTACTTCTTTTTATAAGATTGATTAAAGTATTTGGCATATACACACACACAAATATATAGTAAATTTTTTTTAATGTTGTTTTCCTTCTTATCTTCCACTCTTGAGTGTTTTGGTGTTGTTCTTCACAGGATGTGGGAGAAATTTATGATGATGATAAATGTGCGGTGTTACTAGTACACTTGTGAAAACTAACATTGGTTGTCTAAAGTTAAAGGGATTTTTAACGTTCATCCTTCAGCCTTTGTATAAAATAGTTCTTTATTTTTAGCCTACTATTGGTAGATTAGCACATAGTTCTAAAGAGTAGCAAGCAACCTTAAACCTGAACACTGACCTTACTCGTGAATTGCAGCAGTGTTGTGTATGCTGCCTTAGTTCTAAAGGTAGTTTCTAAAGGGAGAGCTTTCCATGACCAAATATGATATTTTTATTGTTCAGGGTATATTCATGGAAATGAGTAAACAGCACAGAAACTTTATGGCAGACTTCACTCTGCGGTTCTAGTACTGTGGATTAATCTGCACTGAGATTTATATTAAAGGAACAATAGGCTCTAGAATTGAGTCCAGTTTGTGTTGTCTAAACAGCGTCACTTCAAACTCCAGAGGATGATGATGCTACAAGCAAGTAAAAGTTGAGAATTTTTTTTTTTTTTTTAATTTTAAACTGAATGTCAAGATGTTACTACAGTCTTAAGTTTATGTAATTGCTGTTTTGCAGTGAATGGACAACCGAGACCTCTAGAATCTAATCAGGTGAAATACCTGCGTCGAGAGCTGATAGAACTTCGCAATAAAGTCAATCGTTTACTGGACTGTTTAGAACCACCAGCTGAACCAGGGCTTTCCACTAATCTGCCTGAAAGTGGTAGGCAGCCTGGCAAAGAACGGTTTGGTGTGATGTGTAGGGTGGGATGCATTTTAACAAAGTGAAAAGTGGAGGTTTGAATACTGGTTGTGATCATTCTTAATTGTTGATTGATGTTTCAGAACTTAGTTTTTAATGCTTTGGTTATTTCAGAGGCAAAATTTTTATTCGAATTCTTTGCTGGAGCAAAGCACTAAACTTCATATCTTGTAACAGAACATCAGACTTTGAAAACTCTGTAACACTTGAGTGTTGTAACAACATCTTGAGAGGGCTTTGAGCTGAATTAATAGCTTGTTTTTGCTGAAGAGTTCTTATTCCCCTCTGAGCACTTCCCACTGTTTACTTTGGGCTGGCTCTGGTGCTTATCTTGTCATGTCACTAAGCAAGTTTGATTCACTAAAACAGTAAAAAGCAAATTCAGCAAAAATCATACCCACTTTTTTTGCCAGGTTAGGAAATTGAATCCACACATTTTGAGCTCAGACCAGCATCAGAGCTGTCGTAGGGTAAGCAGCACAAGGGTGCAGGTAGGATTGTGAAAAGATTATTGGAGGAGGGCAAAAGGGACAAGGAAGTCTTATTCTCTCAGTTTTCAGGCATTGATCTCCTAGTTCAGATCTGTAACTAAAAAAAAAAAAAAGTCTGTACAAACTATTCCTCAAACTATTCCTATCCTTAGCTACAGATTTTGGGTAAGCTGGCATCACAGAAAATGATGACACAAAGTCATGGAGTTACAGTGCTCTGAGTAAAGAAGTGCATTGAGAACTCTCTTTTAGGAAACACTACTTTGTGTTTTACACAAAGTTCTATTGGTTTTGTTTAAAAAAAAAGTAATACTCCATCCCCAGTTCCTACAATATAAGGAGTTACTAATTCTACCAGAATACTGTGCATTCCAGTTATAAACCGCTTGGAAGGAGGTTAGGGTGATGATCTTCTGATAGTAAACAGAACTATCTAGTCAAACCTTTGTCTGTTTGTTTGTTTTTAAGAGAAAATGCAGCACTCTACTAGGTAGGGGGTTTATGAGTGATTCAGTGTTAGTTGTATAATTGCAAAAAGATAAACTTCACCTGTCAGCTTAGAAAGAATTCAGAGAGAAGGGGGTAGAATTAAACAAAACCTGCAGTTGATGAAACACTGTAATAAACTGGAACTTGCCCTGAAAGCTTTCCTAATTTTAAATTCTCAGTTGACAAGTCATACCAGAACACTTAGTTGAAGCAGGAGCCTTGTACTTTTGAATTTTGGGTAAAGTGATACATGATGCTGATAATCCACAGTGACGGTGTATTTATAAGTAATTGTACAATGAAACTTAAGCTTTGTGATTCATCACGGTTTCAGATACATCACTGATTCATCACTGTTAGCCTAACATAAGCATTTCAACAGTTAAACATTTAAAAAAAACCCCATAGCTATGCAATTTTAAACTTGCTATAGTATGAGATATGTGTACGATGGTGTTTCAGTTCTCAAAAATTAATCACTGGGCATTTTGTTTTGCAGATGCTGTAGATGGTAGGGAAGAAAAACCTGCTGCTGCTGACTCTAATGTTAAGCCATCTACTCAAGTTACAGCAGCAACCATGTCTGCATTTGATCCACTAAAGAACCAGGATGAAATCAGCAAGAATGTCATGTCAGCGTTTGGTTTGACAGATGATCAGGTGTCAGGTAAGAATACACCTTATGAAAAGGAAAACAGAACCTGCTGCCTTTGGGTGTTAGCTAGAATATTTGCAAAATTGTCAAAGTAGACAATAGATTTTTACACTGAAGCTTGCCATACCCTGTCTGGGTGTACAAATTTTACGCATTCCTTGGAGGTTTTCTGTCACATGCTCTGACTCTACTTTGTTGCCTGGGCCCATGTAGGCCACAGTGAAACACAAGTACATATGAACAGTTTCATTCAGCCTTGCACTTTTGCTCTAGGTGAGAAAGAATAGATGTGTAGTTGTGTACTCTGTCCAAACATAGCAAGTCTTCAGTGTACATGTGCAAGGTTAATGCTTGAAGCTGTGGGAAAGCCATGTTGTGATGCAGGTTTTTATCCCATAAATGATCAGGTTCCTTGAAAGGACGAAATTTGAGTTACTTAAGGGATAGGTGGAAAATTACACACACACGCACCCAAATATTTTCAAAGGAAAGCTTAAATGTGCAAATATATTTAGCTTTAGCTTGACACCCTCGGATGTAAATCTGTGGACACCTGGAAAAAAAAACGTTAAAAACTTTGCAAGTTTTGTATTAGGCTTTTAAAATTCATTTTGCATACCATTGTTTTGTTCTTGCTCATCTAGGACCACCCAGTGCCCCTGCAGAGGAGCGATCAGGAACACCAGACAGCATTGCTTCCTCCTCCTCTGCAGCCCATCCCCCTGGTGTTCAGGCACAGCAGCCGCCGTACCCTGGAGCACAGCCACAGACTGCTCAGGTGGAAGGTAAGTAGCACATTTTTCTACTAAAGACACAATAAGTGTGTCTGAGTGATCAGTAGCTATGACTTCCAATTAGCAGACCTGAAGTCGATCCCAAACTGCAAGTTCACCTGTGCCACAAGGCAGAAAAGCTATTTTTTTCCCTCATTTTTTCCCTCACATGCTGTTCAATACAGAAACAGTAGGTGGAGCAGTAGCTTTATTTAAAAGAGTAACGAGGAGGATTTTCACAGTACTGTTTTCTACTTCCATCTGTGCTCATTTTACTGTAAGGTAGATTTATTTTTGCTGCAGTTTAAAGTCTCTGAAAATGTTAGTTCATATCATACCCTGTGTGTTGTGTCAAGCTTTCACTCAGCTAACAGCTCTTTCGCTTGTCTACTATGTATTAAAAATGTTGTTTGCTCATTTCCGTGTAACAAAACGGAGCCATTACTGCATTGCTTCTTTACTACATGCAGCTCTCTGCTCATCAGGTGAAACCTTAGGACTATCTCCTGCATTGTATTTTTCCTGTGTAACCCTTGAGAGCCTCATTTGGCTTTCCTTAAAAGCTTAAGGTCTGAACTCTTACATCCAGATTCTTTTGTACTGTGTCCTTTTACATGTTGCTTTATTTCTAAAAATAAACATAATCAGAGGTTTGCTACATTTGGGCATCATTTTCCTGTTGATATTTGCTAAGAGCACTGAGACTTTGGACTTGCCTAGTTCTGGATGAAACTGTGCAGAATGACTTGCTTTGGTATCTCTGCCTCCTTACAAAATACAATATAAAGTTGTCTTTATGTTAGTGAGAAACAATTACAACCCTCTGCCACTTATAGTGACATAATGCTGAGGTAAATGTCAAAGGCATTACTGACAGGTGATGACAGTATCCACAGTCACTTGGAATATCTTGCCTGAAGGGCATCAGTAACATTTTGAGCAGAATATTTGAGCAACTTGTAGTTAGGCGTAATACTGAAGTAGGCATGAAGGCTGTTGGTTGCAGTTGAAGCTTGTAAAACACTTGTTTTGCTGCTTTCAGCTTTTTTTTTTCTCACTTCCCAAAGAATTAATCAAGTGATATAAATGAAACAGCAAGAGATAATTGTGTAGCTTAAAGATATAACTGTTTAGTGTTTGTGTGTAGAATTTTGGAAAAAAGTGCTTCCGGTTTTTCTGTGAGCAGCTAGGAAACTTAATATTCAAAAAATATACTCTCACCTACTGAACTTACATTTTATGAATTTAGCCTTTTTACTTTAATACAATAAGGCATGAGATTTTAAGTATTGATGTTAAACTAGAACCGAAACAAAGTGAAACACTTAAAAGCACTAGCAGCAGTTGGGTGGAATCCTGAATGGCTGCTAATACCAGGGGTGGTAAAAACAGTACTTGTTTCAGCACAACTCATTTTACATGAGCTTCTCTCCCAAGTATCAGAGTAGATATAATGATTTTTTCTAAACCTGGGTGAAGGAAAGTGTAGTTTTTTGGGTTTTTTTTTTGTTGGAGTTGGTTTGGTTTTGTTTTTTTTTTAAAATACTGAACTGTACTGTAGCTTTCCCCAAGTCCTTTTTTGCATGTAAAAATACAACAGCACTAGTTATGAAGGCTTTGGTCTGTAGTTTATGCCATTTTTATTGTTACTGCTGAAATATGTTAAGTATTGATTATATTTTTATAAACTATGGATAAAGCAGGATGGGTTGGTTCTTGGGAGGAGGTCAGAAGTCATTATTGCACTTTGTTCATCAGAAACACTAGTGGGAGTGTATGTGGTGTCCACTGTATGCACATGGTAAAGGCAGTCTCTTACCAAACCTGGGTAATAGATGCCTGATTACCAGCTCCTGTATTTTTCTCATAAGCAAAGTTGCTTTTATCCAAAGCGTTCAGGATTCCTTTGAAATATGGAGTAGCTTTCCATACTTCCCTGTTTGGTAGCACTCAATTCCGTGGTAATTTGGGGACTGATGCTGTCCTGTCCTGCTCTCTGTTCCTGCACTTGTGCAGCCGAGTTGAGAACCTGTGCAGGGCCATGGCCCAGCCAGAATTTTGGATACGTGTTGATGGTTAGGTTTTCAACAGGATTGCCTCACACGAATGGCACTATTGGTACAGAACATGTCCTTGTTACAAAGTAGTTTCAAAACTAGTTTTGAAATACTAGTTCTTAAAAAAAAACAAAATACCCCAAGCTGTGCTTCCCCCACCTCACTTTCCATGTATTTTGAGGATATAAGTAAAATAGTGATGCCAGTTGTGTCAATCATTCGTATCAGGATGCCAGTAAATGATGTTATGATGGTAATAATTGGTTATTACTTATCATTATTTGTGAATACCAAGTTACCTTTCCTCTATGTGCAGATACTAAGAAGTGACTTGCCTCCTTGATAAGGTTTTAAGCATTCACTGGTTTGAATTAAATCAATACAACAAAAAAGTTCCAGTGTAGTGCTGTCTCTTGTGGCATGCCTGTGCTTTTGTACCCTTAAATCCAGTCGCTTGAACACACACAGGAACCAGTTATCTATAGATGTAGACACTTTCTAAAATAGATATAAAAGTTTGTTTTTGTAAGCACTTCATGACTTCTTGAGAAGAGAATATTGTGTGACTATATATACTATATTTGGTCTTTTTTTCCCTGATTCAAGCTAAAATGGCTGTTTCAGGCTATTTCAGTGCACGGGAACAATGGTAAATGCTGGCAGATCCTCAACTGCAATAAGCATTAAGTACAAAACCAGACATAGGTGCTGTAGCTCTTGTTTTCAGACTAAAATCCAGTGAGGGGGGAAAACCTGTATGTTTAAGGACTCGTAGGATCCTTGACTGCATTCCTGGCTGTAAACAAAGAATATTTTCTTGAGCAGCACTAGAGCACTTCTTTGCTCCTCACTAACACTAACCCTGGTGTAGACAGAAAGCCTTCTCTCAGGCAGCTTTGGAAAAACTCCATGCTGTTTCTTTCCTATCCCTGTTCCTGGGGTCTCCAGCAGGTGCCAGTGTGGTCTCTGTGATAGCCTGTAGGCAGCCTCCTGGTTGTTCTCCTGGAACTTCCCTATAAGAAAGGAGTTTAAGAAACAAAAGCAAGCATTCCGAGTTTCTAATTTTTACTGACCAAGCTAACAGGCTTACGTTCTCTTCAAGCCTTGTGTTTGGCACTCATTCATCCCACAATAATTGCATACCAAATAATATTTTGAACAACTGCACCAAGATAAAATATTTTGAATGCCTCAGTGTGAATGTAAAATACATTGCTTTCAGCTGCAAGTACCACAAAGAAGAAATAAGGAGTGGTGTTAAAGCAACGTGCACAGGGGTCTGGAAAGGCTTGGAGCAGAGCCGAATTGCTTTTGTCTTGTACAATTCAGAAGATACACTGTATTTATACAGTCTGCTGATCTCTGCAGAACGAATAATAGTACAGTAACACTTTATAACAGTAAAGTTTCCATGTCTGCTCCAGTTCAGCTAAGCTTTAGTTTTGGCAGATAATTGTCTGGGTTCTTTGACTGTGCCTGTTATTAAATTGAAAAACAGCAGAAGCATAAAGTCTAAACAGGGCACACAGGTTAAGTAGAAACAAATATTCAGCCTGTTCTTGACAAGAAATTGGAAACAGTGAATTTAGGAAAAATTAGCATTGAATTAGAATACCCAAGCTTAAGAATGTATGGTTTTGGTTTTGCTTTGGGGTGTATACCCCTGGGTCTCTTTAAGAAAACTTGGCTTGCAGCAAGTCAAATACTAAGAGATGGATGACTTATCTGGAAAATGTGGTCAGAATAAATAACGTACCACTCTGCTTACAGTACTCTAATACAGAAACAGTCTTAAAAACATAATATAAACAGACAGTCTGAAGACATGTTTAACTTTGAAGTACTTGAATTTACAGTGTAAGTTCTGGAGCAGTTATCAAGGCACTTAAGAATTCCTGCTCTGTTACCCACCAGAGTAGCACTAGTTAAGGTGCATGCCTTTAGCATCTTCTAAAAACATGAAACAGTAAGCCCCACATACCCAATCAGAACTGTTTATTCCATTGGAGTTAAACATCATTTAGTCTTCAGAACAGCATGGTTCAGAAGCTAAAATCTGTAGATTCATTTCAGTTGGTAATCAGGTAGAATGTATTCAAACTTGATTGTGTTCAGATATTTTAGCAAAAGTTTTTACATGTTGTGAGAGGGTTTGTTTCTCTGATTTTTTTTTTTATTATTTTTTTTTTTAAAAGCTAGGATGTTGTTGACTGTGTGTTTATGATACAGTCAAGATGCTGGGCTTCAACTAAAAAAGTTTTTCATCCATAGGTCAAATGTATCAACAGTACCAACAGCCCGGTTATCCTGCTCAGCAGCCGCAGGCTCAGCCTCAGCAGCAGTACGGTATGCAGTACCCAGGTAAGCAGGTCTCAAATGGTAGTTTAGCTGCAGAACCTCTCCTGCAGACCCAAACCCTTTGTGCTTTGCTTCCTGAACCTGTCTGTGGGGCAGGTCGGGGTGCTGAGCTTCTGAAGGGAACTGGCATGATTCAAAAATTACCTGTAGCTGTCTGTGTTTTTGATACGTAGCTGGAGTTCTGGTATCTCAATCCTACTTGATGGTGACTAAAAGCATATTAATCAGCAGTTATTAATCAGCAGAATGCACTGTTAGAAAGGTAGGCAAAATGGATCACTCTGAAGTATGAGAAGTCTTGGGGATTAACTTGGGCAGGCTTGGGGTTCTAGCAAGTAAGTGACTAAAACATCCCAATTTAACTTCCTGAAATATTGCAGGCCCCTATTTCTTGCATCTAAAATGATCTCCGTGTACAAGGTTTAGTGGTGTGAACTGATTATAGTTGTCATTTAGTAAATCCTTAGCTATTATAAATACTGTAATTTCAGAGAAACTTTCAAGTGATAGGTTTTGTTTTTCAGTTGTTGATACCTCAGGTAAAGGTGCCAGAAGACTTTTAGCTGAAGAACATTTTAGTGCATTAGTGGTTTATGTGCAGTCTAATACGAAAAGCTGGCTTCTGCATATACCCAAAATAAACCTGACTTCAGAACTTTTGGTTATTTACTTTAAGAAGCAGCTGGCATTTAATAATGTACAGGGATTGTAATCCAGCTAAAGTACAGGGATGAACCTATAATAGCAGATTCCATAACAAATTGCAAGTTGTTGAATAATTTTAGAAAATGATACAAAACATTTATCATTCCTTGTTTTAAACACTCTTCCTTAAACAGAAGACTCCCATACCATTAAGTGACTCAGAATAGAGCCTGTATGGCCTCTTTTTTGGTGTGCAGTATATACAGTGGGAGTGCATCAAATTTGATATAGATGAGAACACTTGCAGAGCTTATGAAGAAATTCCATGTTTATCTTGGATAAGAACCCTAGAAAACTTGGAACTGAAGGTTTGTGCCTCAGCCCTTGTTCCTGTGTGCTGTGTGAGAGCGGGTTGATTGGGGTCTCAAAATGGTGTCTTGTTCTCTGCAGATTTCTTACCCCCACATTTGTAATTAGAAGACAGTGACAGACTTTGTGAAGCGTAATTTCAGAAGAAGTAATGAGCCTGTTGGAAGTAGAAGGGTCTATCTGACTTTCTTTAGGCTTAAATGCTGAGGAGGGGGAGAGGGGAAGGAGTTCCTATTTGCTTTTTACTTTATATCCCACCATTATCTAATTCATTATTTTACTGGAGAAGTTCCTGTGAAAGCTGCAGTGCAGTGTGAGTTCTGCATTCTAATCAACACCATCTTCAAGTAAGAATGGAACACCACCTAAACTGATCTGGGGCTCCTCTGTTTTTCATTACTTATTTCACAATTAGTCCAATCTTTCAGAAAACATTATGGGTTTTTTTGAGGATCTCTTGGCAGCAGCCTTTAAGGATCTTGACTCATGGGACTTCTTGTTTGTTTGTTTTGCTGTTGTTCCCATGAGTATTGTCTCCTTTCAAACTCATGTCCCCCAAGAGCAGGATCCGCTCCTGCTCTAGTAGATCTCCTAGGCAACGATGGGGTTACTCATGGTAGTAAAAATGGACCCTTCGGAGGTTTGTCTCGTGGGTAAATTTTGATGCTGGTTTCAAGGTGAGTTTCAGAATTTACTCCAGTGCATTCTTCAATCCTTACTCTTTCTTCCTTAGGGCTGTGCACTTTTAATAATTTGTGTGTCTGGTGTTTAATGCTGACAGGATTCCAGTCACTGGAGAGGTTTCAGTGCAAGTAGCTGCAGGTGTGTTTCACTGATGGATAAAAGTAGCTATTTCTTCATAAAAGGACTTTGTGTCATTTTAAAGCCTTCAGAAAGAGCAGTTCCTTTTGGAAGCTGGTTTTATACAGGAAAAAATCAAGTTTGGGATGTGTTTAAATGTCAGTTTTGTACTGAAATATTCTGTTCTGCACAACTTTTTCATGTTTAACACTAAAGAACTGAAACCAGCTATGATGTAACCAAAGGTATGATTTATTTAAACCCTGATGCTCCTTTCATGACAGTTTAGGTTTTAATTTTTATTTGGGGGGGGGGGGGGAAAGGTTGCATTTTGTCTCATTTGCCAATGAAACCTTTTTATTTTTCATGTGATGTGACGGTAAAGTACTATTTGTCTTTTATTATTATTTCTATTTAGTCACGGGAAAGCTATTTTTTTTTTTCTTTAATACCCGTGTCAGTGTTCGTGTAGGCCGGGCGGCGCTGATGGGTTCTGGGTGCGCCTCTTGTCCGCTCTCCCCCTGCTTTCCCGCTTGTCACGGGGGTGGCCCCGCTTCTTCCCCCTCACCCCTTTGCCCCTCTCTTTGCCTTTCCAGCCGGCTACAGCCAGCAGCAGCCCCCCTCGCAGCAAGCCCAGCAGTTCCCGGCCTACAGCCAGCCGCCCGCACCGGCCCCCGCCGCCGCCACCGCCGCCTTCCCCGGGCAGCCACCCCAGCTGCCGGCGCAGCAGCCGCCGCAGTTCGCGGGGGGCAACTACCCGCCCCCGCAGCCCTACACCACTCAGGCCTCCCAGCCCGCTCCCTACAGCGGCGCCCCCGCCTCCCCGGCCGCCCCCGGCACCTTCCAGCCGCGGCCCGGCTTCACCCCGTCGCCCGGCAGCACCATCACCCCCCCGCCCAGCGGGCCCAACCCCTACGCCCGCAACCGGCCCCCCTTCGGCCCCCAGGGCTACACCCAGCCCGGACCTGGCTACCGGTAAGGAGGAGCCGCCCCACACCGGGCCACTGGCGCCTGCCATTCCATCCCGACAGACTCCAGGATTTTCAGTTGAGGTCCCGAAAATGTAATGAGGCAAAAACTATAGCTGTTAATTAAATTCTGCTGGGGGGGAAGGACCAAACGAATCTTTCCTGCTTTAAATGGTATACGCTTCCTAGTTTAATTTGGGGCTGGGTTGTTTTTGGGAAACACTACCCAAGTGTCCGCAAAGTGATTGACATTCTAGCTTGCCTTGTTTGAAGGACATGAAGATGTTAGTTGGAAGTTTAGCCCACTTATCAGTCTTGTTTTTACTAATACGATGGTGTACTAAATTAGATTCATTCTGGAGGTAAAACTAGATATGATGTATCATAAATTGTAATGCTCACACGGAAAACTAATAAAAACCTTGAATCTATTGATCGCCTGATCTTGATTTTTAGAATCTAGGTAATACTGAACAAGAAAACTGTGTTAAAACCAGTGTGCATTTTCGTGTACAGAGACAAAGGGAGACGAGCAGTGCTGGGGTTTGTAGGAGAAGAGGCAGATTTTGAGGTGTGTCAATGGAGAAGTGTTGTGAACACAGATTGCTTTTGCAGAGGTTTATGCAGCAGGAGATGGTTTTTGCACTGTCTGCTGTTATTAATCGCCAAGTAACCCTTTTACCAATTGAGTAAGAACCAGTACATAAAATCTTAGAGCCCTTACCAATTAGACATTAATGAGGGCAGGGGGAAAATTGGTTTATTACCTGAAAATTTAAGCCAAATACATATTTTTAAAAAAGAACCCTTTAAAAGGAACAACTTTCCACAGGTTCTTTACCACCCAGAAACTTGGGAGTGCGAGTGACTCGATTTTGAGCCAAGAAAAAACAGATCAAGAGCTGTAACAAATTCAATAGGCCATATAACAGCAGAGGGCTAAACATTTTCCCAGTTAATATTTTCCATCTTATGGATTCTAGGAATACATAAAAATAAGCAGGGAATAAATAAAATAATAATAAAAAAAAAGAACTGGACCAAGCTGCTTGAATTCCCATAAAAACAAATCTGGAACTGAAGTCAGCGAAAACATTCCCATCTTCAGCATCCTGAACTACCCCTGCTCCCCTGTCAGCCCCGCTGCCCCCGGCAGCCACAGCTGTGACTCCAGCTCTTTGGGTGCATGTTTGTTGTCACATCTAACACACCAGGTGTCCATGGCACCAGGTAACACGGGCCTGGTACCAGAACAAACAGTTTCCTGAAATAATACCATTTGCCAAGAAACCAAGATTTTGTTTTCAGGTAAAACACTTGAGAAAAACACTTGATTAAAAAATATTTTATTAGGAGTACAGTGTACCTGCAATGTACTTTATAAGGCATTTTCTATAAATGACTATTTCTACTATATATTTATCTGGGTGTTCCTGTTCATATTTTTTCAATACATTAATAATGTAATGAATAACACCTTTAAAAAAAAACCTACATCTCTTTATTTAGTTCATAAATGTTCAAGCAGTACAACAAGTAGCTTTGGGAGAGGTTTTAATCAAAATTACCGTAAAGCAGTTTTAAAGTTCAGTTATTGCTATTTCCCCTCTGAACCATGTTTTAGGGGTTTTTAAATATTTTTTTTTTAATTTAAATAAAATAAAACCTGATGATGCTGTTATAACTAGCTTTTTAATTTTTTTTCGGTTTCATTTATCTCTCTGAGTCTCCCTGCACTGTCTGTACATCTGGTTTCTGCACCAGTAAGTCTCAGTCTCTGAAAAGTACCTTTTCATGAACAGCTGCTGCTGTGGAGGCCGGTCCCATTTTTTTGGTGCCATGTAGGTCTGTCAGGGTCTGCCTTAAGGGGAGGAAACCAAACCCCCCCTGTAAACCAGTGCCAGGCTGGGGGGCAGTGCCTCTAACGCTGTAACAAGAGGCTGAACAGACTCTTGTGCTGGAGGTGAAGCGTTTGAAAACAAACATGGGGGGAAAAAAAAAAAAAAGCCAAAACCCCACTAAGCTGATAGTTTGAAGCTGCACAGACAGCATCCCACCTCAGCGTTTTGGCGGGAGGTATAAGCTGTTCATACATGTAAGGAGAAAGCGCTTCAAGTTTACTGGTTGCAGGATATGAATAATTATAGGGTCTTTTCTATAATTTATGACTGGGGAGATGTTACAGGTCTATCTGGACAGGTAGCTTATGGCACTTAACGTTATAAGAAGACCAGTGAATATTTAAAAACTAACACACACTGCATTCCGTGACCGACTCTGCCATAACTGTGCCTTAAACATTTATTACAACATTGTGATAAATAACATACACACCGTATCTTTTAAAATACCATATAAACCATACCTCAAGAATAGGGAGCCAGCTTCCCTATACATTATCCTACACGTCCCTAGCCTGTTGGGGATTTTTATATATATATATTTTTTTTTTTTAATCTAAAGACAAATTTGTAAAACTGGATAACTACAGTAAGCAGCCTACACTATTACACAATTAATGCAGTATTGGCATTAAACTTGTATAAACCTTTGCACGTCGGCGAACTCAAGTGCCAGGCAAACCATAAACATTTCCATCGTGGAGCCTGCGTGGGGCAGTTGAGGGGAAGGAGAGGGGGTGGCAGGTGCTGGACCTTTTCCCCGAGTTCCTGTCGGCTCTACCATTTCCCGGGTATCGAGGTGCCGCACTCGTACCACCGAACGTAGTTAATGTGAGTCTCCCCACCTATTTTTCCAAATTTCACGGGTTCCTGACGAACCGCCCTGAAAAATCCTGGAAGAGAGAGCAGCGTTTTGTTTGCAGGAAGCCCTCAAGATGGTGCCTGCCCCCTCCTACAGACTTATGCTCCACACACGTAAATAATATAGTGCACCTAATAAGGCCCTCCCTCCCCGTCAGGGCACACACATGCAGTTCATTCCAGTTTGAACAGAGCTCAACTTGCAGCCAGGGAGGAACTGAGCAGGAATGGACAATCTGGCTGTTCTTTCCTCTGGTTCAATTCATTTACCAGAAGAATAAGCTACAGTAAAGGAGGGAGCTTTTTTAGTGTTTCAGTTTATGTTTTGTTGGGGTTTTTTTTGTTGTTATTTTTATATTTTTTTTTTTTCCAAAAAATGAATGTAGCTCATGAATCTACTCCATTAAACCCAGTTGCTGCAAACAATTTGATTTAAAATGTCTTTTAGGCTAGGGTAGCGAGCTTTTTGTGTAGAAGTGGTTTTTGGGGCTTTTTTTGTATTTTTAAAATCTTTTTTAAAAAGTGAAACTGATACAACTGGGAAGAGGTCTGCTGTCGTGGCAACACCAAATTGGATTGAGACAGTCCCTCATAAACAAAATACCTGGCATTTGTGTTGCCACAAATGGGCAACACTAACTGAGGAAGGAAAAGCAAAGCCCTCTTTAAAAAAAAAAAAAAAAATAATCGTATAAGCAAACACCTTTCAGATCATTCACCTCCTTTGTTTTTGAAAAAACTTGTGAAAGATTTAGGCACTTTGCTTTAATCTCCTGCACCTACTTCCATGCATTTCTGTACTTCTATAAGGTGTTTTATAAACGAAGCACTACATACAGGAAGGTTTGGCCAACGCACTGATATTGTACTGAAAGCTGTTTTGCTATTTCTCTCAGTAAAATATTCCATGGCACCCTCAGCACACACACCCGTGTTTCAATAAAGCCTCTGTCCTTACCCCCCAAGGGAATGGACTCCCTGGCGCTGGCAAACAAGAAAGGCAGGAGTTCAGCTGACAGAAATACAGCTCTTCTTGTGCCCGAGCCTCAGCAACATGGGAAAAATAGCCAGGCAGGTCACAGCGGCGTTTAGGACATCCAGTCCCATGCCCACTTAGACCAGACTGGAATTGTAGGCACCCGGTTCAAATTAGTGCACACAGAATTGCTGCAGCGTGAATTATATTTTCCAGTAATAACTTTTTAGTTTCTCATTAACACTAAACTAAGCTGTTTAGCGGTTTAGTTTGGGACAGCAAAGATGCCCCAGCTGATGATTTACTGCACTTTAAATCAACCTCGCTAATTTGAACATAACACCTCACGCCTCTCTGCAAACTCAAATTTGCGGTTGGGTTTAAATATGTAATACCAACTGTGAATAATCTGTTGGAATGTTTTAAACAGGAGAGAGGCTGTTTACTACCTAACGGAACCCAAGTCAGAACCCTCTTTTAATAAGCCATTGCTCATCTTCAAAAACTTCTCCACTCTCTTCTGCCTGCAAAGCTGGTAGTCCCTTTCCATCGCCCACCCCGGCAGTGGGTGCTGAATCCATTGGTGGGAAAAAGAAACAGAGAAAGGAATTGCCAAGGTTTAAGGAGAGGTTTAAGGAATTACCATCTTTGACTGGTAGATCTTCTTGCTGTCCTGTCCTTCCATCTAAGAATGAGTCTACAAATTGGCAGTGATCTTCTCCATGGCCCCTCTGGTCTCCTATGTTATAAAATTTTCCTGAAAGCAAAGAAGCAGCAAAGTTGAAAATCAATATCCAGTTTAATGAGTGCTGTTTCCAAAAACCAGCAGAGGCAATGGGCCGAGCTTTTTGCTCTGTGGGGAAGCCAAGGTGAATGGTACCATTCTTTTCCTCTCAGGATCTGTGGCTGTAATCTGAACATTACATGCATTGTCCAAGCGCAGTGCTCATGGTTGCACATGGGTTGGGGCAATCCCAAACTCAAACTCAGGCTGGGCAGAGAATGGACTGAGAGCAGCCCTGAGGAGAAGGACTTGGGGGTGGCGGTTGACAAGAAGCTCAACATGAGCTGGCAAGATACACTCACAGCCCAGAAAGCCCTTAAAAGAAGTGTGGCCAGTGGGTCGAGGGAGGTGATTCTGCCTCCCTACTCCGTTCTCATGAGACCCCCATCTTGAGTACTGTGTCCAACTTTGGGTCCCCCTACATAAGAAGGACATTGACTCGTTGGAGTTGTTCTAGAGGAGGGCCACGAAGATGATCAGAGGGCTGGAGCACCTCTGCTATGAAGACTCTATGAGAGAATTTGGGTTGTTCAACCTGGAGAAGACTCTGAAGAGACCTTATGGGAACCTTCCAGAATCTGAAGAGGGCCTACAGGAGAGATGAGGAGGGACTCTTTATCAGGGAGTGCAGTGAGAGAGGACACACTTAGATTAGGTATCAGGAAGAAATTCTCTACAGTGAGGGTGGTGAGGCACTGGAACAAGTTGCTCAGAGAAGCTGTGGATGCCCCATCCCTGGAAGTGTTCAGGACCAGGCTGGATGGGGCTTTGAGTGACCTGCTCTAGTGGGAGGTGTCCTTGCCCGTGACAGGAAGGTTGGAACTCAATGATCTTTAAGGTCCCTTCCAACACTAACCATTCTCTGATTCTGTGATTCTTGTCCAAAATCTATGCCTGAATGTGTTTTTTTTTTCTTCCCTGCACTTCATACAATAAGTGAAATTCTGTTTTTACCTAGAACCTCAACCTGATTGTATCAAAAATGAGGTAAGTTTTGCGGGTTTGGTTCCCTGTCAGGAAGCCCCCAGTACCTTCAAAGCTGTTTTTTATAGACCACCTCATAACACAGCCAAGGCCTGTTTTGTAAATCATCATATTTTTACAACATGTATGTGCAAGTGATATCCTTTAACAAATAGATGACCTTGGTACAGTAACTGCTTCTCCAGAGCATGCAGCACACCCCTACATTTATTTGCAGGACTGCTTAACAGGAGAAACAAATGAGTAGAAAATAAAGTTTCAAGTGCCCCATGCAGCGTGTCCTGACGTTACGGGCTGTGCTCATCCCAGTAATAAGAAGACTCACAGTAAAGGAGGTTTGCCAAGATGTTGTTACTGCTTTGATTTGCAAAACCTTAGTAAAATTCAGTTCAGAAGGTGGAGGAAAGTGAGCTACTTTTTTCTCCCACACATTGTCAGGAAACATTTTCAGATAAACTTACCATTTTTTTCTAAACTCCTTTCCTAGCACTTTTTCTTAGTATGTTCAACCCTTCATTGTGAGTTTGAAAAGAAAGGTGGCAGCGTTTAGAGATAGACTCATTACTCAGGTATAAGTTAAGCAGAAAGTTCAGCTACTCATTATTCGTTGGGTGTCCTGTAGCCTTGCATCTGTGCCAGCCTGGCCATTTGAGGGATGGTGAGTGGCTTATAATAATGCTCCCCAAAGTGCAATTAATAAAAGAGCAGCCTACCAATAAACTCTCTCTCTCCTATTTTTGTGAACTGATCAGTATTTTGCCAAAATTTCTCACCTCCAGTTGACAGTCTCTGTGCATGCAGTTCTTCTCTAGCTTTAGAAAATTATTTATGACTATCTAGTTTTGGCTGCAGGCATGTTTTTTCCATAGAGCTGGTCAGAGGGAGTTCCTCTCAGCAATTTTTTGGTCTGAAATTAAGAACATTCAGGCTGCTCAAAATGGCATTTTTTTTTTTTTTCCATGGCTGTTGAAGGTCACACTTAGAATTTTTTTCCTCCCCTCAATAAATACTTTTTTTTTGGTGGCCTGCTTTTCTGGAATGCCTACAGTGACTGCTCTGGAGGACTATTAAATGAGATCAGCAGTAGATGCTGGTTTATAGAACAGTCCTGGCATGTGTAACATCGATCAGTTTTTCTTCATGAGAGACAGAATAAACCAGATATTTTTATGGCTAACACAAGAACAGTAACTTTAAGATACACACATACTCTTCTGGCCCCCAGAGTAACCTATGCATAATTCAAAAAGTTGCTATATATAAATTAGCAGCATTCTCAGAGACTATTAAATTCTTACTGCCCAATTCTTTCCATAATAAAGGAACACACTTAAAAACATTTAGCTAACAAATGACTAGATTAATATTTCTCTTTTGGGGACAGCAATTCTAGCTTAAATTAAATTATTTTTTTTTCCAGTGCTCCCTTACGGGTGGTCTTAAGAAAATTAGATACCATTTTTGTTTTATACATTGTGAATTCTAGAAGTATAAACTCATGCTAAAAGCCAGCATGCAAATATATGGTTGTCAGTTGCCTTATACAACAGCATTTGTACAACGTACCTGAATTTTGAGATTATTAGGCTTCTTAAACAGCAAAGCTTTGGAAGATATTTTGAGCATGCAGGTGGAACTCAGAGCTCAGCACAGCCCTTTGCTACCAGCAGGCATTGCTGGCCCGGCTGGCTGGTGCTGGCAGATGCACTTCTGCTGGCCTTGGGGCCACCATGAGACAGGGTGTGACAGTGAAACACATCAGAACAGAGTTTGGCTTCTAACTGGAAACTTTCTCACTTGCAACCAACGACAATGGCCCATGCCTTGACAGTCTCACTTAGGAAATGGGGAGGGGGAAGCAGTTTTCCTCCTACATAAATATTTCAATTTTTTTCAAATACTGTGACAACTGGTAAGCGCTGGTTGTAACAATTCAAGTGCAAGAACCAGGCTCAGCAAGTATAATGAATACAATGTGGCTACCACCACCTTCCTCCAGCCAAGTTAAATCACTGCCCTTCCAGCAAGAACAAAAACAATCTAATGAAAATAGGAAAATGGGCTCCTGATATATTAAACTTTTCTTCTAAGCCTGAAGCTTTCACTGCAGCTTTCACTGCAGTGTTAATTCACTTGATTTAGGGCTGAAGACTAGTCCTGCTAGATTAGCACTGCTATTTCCTCTACTGGCTGGTTCTGTGATACATGATGCCTCGTTGCCAGTGTTTGTCATCCAATCACAGCTGGTTAGTAGAGCAACGGTTGAATGAATGATACCTCTGTTCAAAACAGGCTCTTTTATTCACATAATTGCCTAGATATTATTTATATATGAGGTATTGTACTTACTACTAATGACAGGGCTTTCCTTGTCTGCTCATAGGAGAACGGTGCCAGGTGCAAGGCTGGGCAGGTTGAAATTACATCTGCATGGGCTGCCCTACACTGCCCTGTTCTTTTCTCTCCATGTTCCACAGAGAGGTTCTCTGGAGAGACCAGAGCCCTGCTCCTGTGAGGTGCTGAGCTCTCAGATGGGGCAACTTTGGATTATGGAAGTTAATTCTTTAAGCCACAGTTTCTCTTACTTAATTCAAACGAATGTGATGAATGTACTAACTTGCACTCAAAAGTAATTTCTAATATGCAGCTGTATTATACTCTTTGCACTCTGAATGCTATACTAATGCCATTGTCATAAAGTTGTCCATGAAGTTCTGATAAAAGACCTCATACAGAAGAAAGCCAGGAGCTTGTCATGGACTATAAATTAATAAATTTCTAAATATAGCTTGTACAATCTACATAAGACAGAAAGTTCTGCTTAAGTAACTGGAAAACACATTTTACAGGCTGTTTCCCCAGCTTACACGCATCATGTGCCACTTGATTCAGGTCTTAAATACCTCACACTCTAGTGACCTTAAGGCACTGAACAAAACTTGAGAAGGTAAGACCAGGGGCTGCTGTTAGAAATAGAACATAGTATAAGAAAAAGAAGGGGAATGTGTGTGGGGAAGAGGCTATGAGCAAAAACGGGGAATGTGAAAACAAAATAAAAATGTCAAAGCAAGTGAGTAAAACCTGTTGATTAGAATTGACGTCATGCATTTATAAGCTTCACAGTAATGAAATAACCAGATGTTTACCAAATGGGATGGGAATGACTGAGTCTAATCCTGGTCTAAAATTAGGTCTTAATCCTCTAATTAAGAGCTACCCTTTGTATACAAATTTGGCACCTTTACAATATATGCTATTCACTGGCAGAGGCCTATCTTTATCAATTTTCTAGTTAGGTTACTAACAGATACTTAAAAGTAGATGATCACCACAGAGAAAGCACTCTCGAGTCTGAAAATTCAGTATGAAACACATCAATGATTACTGAGCACAAGCAGGTTACTGTTTATGATCAATCTGTCTATGGACTAGATTAAACATACCCGATCACACTCAGCAGAGCTCATCTTGTTAAACCTCTTAATTCTGGAATCATGATATCTTTGAGCAGTTTACAATGTGGACAACACTGATTTGAATGTCTTACCTGTAAGTGAATCACTGAGGTATATCTTGTATCTCAAAGAATTACACAGCTGCACACCTACAAACTTCTTATACCAAGTCCTCTTTACATATTGTTTCCCTTTGCACTCCGAATAAGTGTCCGAATTGAATGGGATTTCAGTCCAGATAGCATCCTTTCCCACTGCAGGAGAGGAAGAAAGAGGCTGAAGTATGAAGCTGCATACAAAATTATTTACAACAAATACATTCAAATAAATAGAACTAGAAACCTTGATGGAGTAAAATGCATCATGGCACCAATCATCTGCATTTTCAGCATGAAAAGTATTTCAGGGAAGCACCAGGGGGTGCAGAGATGATTGATGAAGTGCACTGCTTCTGCTCTCTGTGTGTGGTGCCAGTTTGAAATAAGGTCATTCTAGGACCTTATTAGGTGAACACTGTCTGTGTGTTGGCAAAACTCTCATTTACAAAGTGTGTGACGCTGTCACTGTTTTTCAGCGGGTTCAAGCCAGGACAGTGAGCTTGCAGCAATCTGTATGTGATTTAACAAACATACACATAAAAATTAAATGTCATGAATGATGTATAAATAAATTGCATCTCAGTATTTGTCAAAGTGATGTCCATTACAAGTGGACATTACAATATGTAGATTGTACAAATGCAAAAGAAGCCAAATTTTCTTGAGCAAGCTCACTGTTCTTCAAAAGCCCGGTCCACTTCCCACCAAGAAGAGTGGGAGTCTTGCAAGTGGCCTAAAGCAGAGCTGATCAAGCCTTCAGAGGCAGAAAATTTTTCTAAAACACAATGGCAGATAAATAGTATCCCTTGAGTTGTGCTCTATTAAGTCACTTAAAAAGTGTGGAGTATCTTATTCATTTTACAGAGCTTTCTTTTGCTTTAATGACAAGGCTGAGACAATACAAGGTTGTCCTTGGATCATTTGTTTGAAGCCATCCCAGCTGCCATGGGAGCCCCACATCACGTTGATTGTGTTCTGTTCAGGTAAAGAAGCAGCCTGGCATGAATGGCGTATGGGTGGAAGGAGTGAAATCATGTGTGAATGCTGTTTGATTCCATAACTCACTTAATTGTTGCAGTACAGCCATCCCCCTTGGAAAATTATGCTATCTCATCTCTGAAAAAATTCCTGTTCAGAAGACACTATACTATGCAAAAAAGGCTTACTTGAAATTGGCTCGCTCACTCTTGGGTCCGCTGGCGGAAGAAAACAAAATTCAATCAGACACTGTAAAATTACTTTTCCCGATATTTCAATGGAAAAACATTGGTAAGTTACATTCTACAGCTGACATAAACTGTTATTTGTGAAAGAGAAAGAGTTTTGGAAGCAAATTTCACTTTTGTATTAAATTAAATGAAAAGAGATACAATTCTTAAGTGAAACTACAGAACCAATAAGCTTTAAAAAATTTTACTTCTGGGACAATAACAAAGACAGTTGTAGCAAAAACAAGAGTTTAAACCTGTAACCAGAAAAAACCCAATTCTACTGCATGTTTTTTAAAATTTCAATTTCAAAACTAAAATAATAAAAAGGACCCCCCTGTAATACTTACCACACAAGCTTGGCTCTGAAAGCCCAAAAGCAAGAAATGGATGTGTGCAATTAAGAAGAAATAAACCTGACTGCTTAATTTGTCCAAACTAAATAGAAGACAGAACATAAGCCTTGTCATTCATGAAAACTGCACTTGGCATAAACATTTTTTCAGTATTAACAATCTAGGATTACAAAGAGTGTATTCAAAGTTTTTAAATATGTGTGGCATAGTTTGAACTCCTCCCTGACTAATCTCTTGCTCAGCCAAAACTCTCATCCATCAGTGACAGCACTAGATGAGGACTATTATATTATTACACCTGGCTCAACATGCAGATTGAGAAACTCCTTTTAAAAAGGCTAAAACCCTTTTGTGTTTTATATGGTCCGTAAATACTATCAAGCAATAAACACATCACAAAAGACAGTACCTTGCTTGTATAAACTCAACAAAGTCGAGTATAGTTAGCCTCATGGGGAACACCAACAGGGAAAGCAAAGGTACTCTCTGATTCTCACCTCTGAGTCAGATAGGACTTAGCTTGAGAACCAACCAATGGTCAAAATAAGCTTGTATACACCTCTTCAACAGTTTCACATAAACAGGATGGAAGACGACATACTGGGACACTGACTTTTCCAAACGGCTATTTCTCAGTCCTTATTTCATCCAAAAGACATCACTGTCATACAGCAGCCTTATTGAACAGGTAAGTGCTTATAAACACACCAGCCCCAAGAAAAACCTTGTGTTCCCCATCTGGAAGTCAATAATGAGTTTGATAGGTACAAAAAGGTCAGGAACATTAATCTTAAGAGACTGACACTTCTGTAAGGATAAAGTTAGTTTATTCATAATGAACACCAAACAAAGTCTCGGTGCTCCTGTTTTTTTATCCTGCAGTCTGGTCAACTTGCATCCTCACACAATATAGACCTGATCTCAGGCTGACCTTCCAAGCACTACTGTAACAAGCTCAGTAGTGAAAACCCAATGTGGAGACAGTAAAGAGAAAGACCAAACACGCAAAATGAAGCAAGAGTAGTATCCCACAACCATGGATACTAAAGGCACTGTAAATGATGGTTGGACTTTCAGAAGTTCTTACCTGATTCAGTACTGAATGTCACAACATTGCTACTTGGACCTTCACCAAGAGGGTTTCTAGGTTTCACATGGAATTCATAACTGTGGAATAGAAGAGATGAAAATTTTGCAAACAAAGCATTCTATCTAAGTCTGGAGCAAGCAAATGGCCAACACACGCCTTGGTGCTACTTGTCTACTGGAGAAAAACAAAAAGGCCTCCTTTCTTGCCCTGAAAATGCTGAGACCTTTTTTTCCCTAAATGTATAAGGCCTCTCTGAACACATAATTCACCAGTCCTTTTGATAATTCTTTGCACAAAGTCTATTAATGTTTGATTGAATGCATCACTGGTTTAAGTCTGTCTCATCTCACACGTGCAGTTTCAGTTCTGGCCAAGGATGCTGTGAGTAAAGCACATTGCTATTTTTTTGCACATTTTTCATTCACAGGAACACAAACCTCTATGTCAATGCATCTCAAGCCCACCAACGGTGATAGACAGGGCCAGTGGTGAAACACAAGGCATGTCTTCTAGGACAGGAGCTCAGCCAAGGCAAAGATCCAATTACTCAAATATATATTAATAGTAAATATATGAAGTAATGAAAAGATATTGTACAGTGTCGCTTTCTTATCCTTTCATAGTAATGTTGCACAACACCAGTCTGGTATCTCATGATCTCTTCTTGGGAACCAAGCACAGTGTGATGAAAATGGAACAAGACTGAAGAAAAAAATCCAAGCCAGGGTCCTCTGCTTAAGCCTCTCCCACTCCTCAATACACGATTAACAGTGACAGACAGGCAAGACAAAGTGGTTTCTAACTGTGCAGCTCAGCTGGAACTTACACTTTCAATTAGAAGCTCTCGGTAAACAGCTATTGAAAGATAATTGCAAACCTAAAAATGTTACACAGAAGACACCAGAGAGATGAGGCAGGAAGGAGCATTATAAGGGTGTACACTGGACACAGTTTAACATCTTGCAACAAGGGCAGAGCAAAGAACAGATTCTTCATTTCCTTCCTCCCAGCACACACTGTCCCAGCAAGCTGCTTCTCAGCTCTCCTGGATCCAGGCTGGCAGCATCTGGGAATTTCTCACTGCTCAGCAATGGCTCCCTGCCTCCCTGTAGGACCTGCATGCCCTCCAAGCCAAAGCACCCTGATGAGGATGATGTACACACCCAGTCAACAGCACCCTCTTCATGCCCTCCCACGAGCTATAAGCAATAATCTGACCCATGCGTGCCACCTACGGAGAGGCTTTTCATATGCTTTGAGTGCATACATGGTGACTCTCAACACAGATCTACAGGACACGAGTCAAAAGGACTGTAGGCCTGGAAAACAGGCCCTAACTTCGAGACTAAACACGCAGAAAAAATGAGAATCCCAGAAGTGAGTAATTAAACATCCAGCTCTTGACTTGTGAAGGATCACTTACCTATGTTAACTTGGTAGCTCGTGACTGCAACATAGCATTGTAATGTATTGCAGAAATTGTTTCCAAACAGCAATTTTCTAAAGAAAAAAACCCATACCACTCTCGCATGGTTGGAAATTTGTAAACTCTATTTGCAAGTCCCTATAAGAGACAGAATAATTCAATCCAAACTTTGGATTACCTCTTACTGTTTCTTGGCTTGTGCAAAACCTGAACAGCTCACTAATTAACCTCAGTAGACTAATCATGCAGTACCAAGCAACAGTTTTCCATCCACAGTACTTCTAAGACAATATTTAACTTTGAAATTGCTTACATAGAAAATTGCCTTTATTTCTAGGTTTTCTTTTTTAAGGGAAATACTTACAAAGATTGGTATGCTGAACAGATGCATTGTGGATAATTGCTGGATATTTCTAAGTGAAACATAGGCTTGTGTTGAGCTTTAAAAAGTCTGTTTGGAGTAATCTTAACATTTATTTCAATATGCTGCAAGACCATTTTGAGCAACTTGTATTACCCTACTGTAGGGGGGAGACATTAATAAATAATAAATTATAGTAAGTTCTAGACACAAAATCTTCTTCATGATCAACTTCAAATTGTTTAAACAAACACATACTTTAAAAATTGGATCTAAGCAGTTAATAATTCACGTTGGGCATGTGGTACAGTAACTTTTTTGGTAAGAAGTATTCTCATCTGGTAGAAAAGGTCATTATCTGGAGAACTGTAGCAAAGCAGTTGGAGATTCCTTCTGAATAATCACAGAATCACCTAGGTTGTAAGGGACCTTTTAAGATCATCTACTCCAACCAATGAAAAAAAACAAAAAACCCACAAAGAAAACCCAATGCAATCCACAAATGAAAAAAACCAAACAAACACACCCCCCCCAAACCCCACACCACACTCAAAACACCACCAATCCACTACTAATCCATATCACCGAGCACCACGTCACCTCGTCTCTTGAACACCTCCAGGGATGGTGACTCAACCACCTCCCTGGGCAGCTCATTCCAATGCCTGACNNTTCCTAATATCTAACCTGAACCTCTCCTGGTGCAACTTGAAGCCATTACCCCATCACTGCAGCATAAATGAAGATTTGCTGATATGTTGGGTGTTTTAAAGTAATAGCTAGAAGATACCTTTTGGACAATGTACGAATTAATGCATGCTGAGGGACAGAAGACTCCAAAGAAGTTTTCCAGCTTCCTTCACAGCAGCAACACCTTACCTAGAACTATTATTATAATTTTGATCGTTGTTAGCTCAACATGGCATCTTCTATTGCTTTACTGGGAATTTATGATTTGACCTTATGGATAATAGTAATCTACCTATTCCCCTTTGTATGAAATCAAAAGGAAAAAATGAAAAGCACTGTCTAGTCCTTTTTCCTGACCTAGAGATTTTTGATTCCATAAGCTTGGCTACAAGGAAAGGAAAAAAACTGAGCAGGTGAAATGCTCTTACAGAATTGGACTGGGCAGCCAAAGGGACTTGGAAGGTAATGACGCAGGCAAGTATGAACCAAAGATAAAGATCTGCAGTCAGCATCTCTCTGGATCTCACCAAAATATGTAAGGGTGTCACAGAATTTTCAAGCTGGACTTACATGCTTCTGTCAGGCAGTAAAAAATCACAAGATGCACAAAATGGTGGAGGATTTTGAAACAAATTTAAGTATTTTGCTGATTTTTGTAAAAATGTATTGTGCTCAAGAACTGATATGCCCTACTTTGAGTTGCATCAGGCAACATTCTTCACAGGAAACAGTCCTGTTCCCAAAACACTTAAGCTGATGAACTTGGACCTATCAATTCTCTAACTCCATAAGCTGACCAAAACAAGAACTGAAGACTAAATATTTTCCAAGCAGTGTACTTCAAACTGTGGTCTAGGGGCCATTAGGATCTCTGCAAAAGATCAAACCACAGTTCAAAAAATTATGGCAAGACTGAAATAAAGAATTAAAATCTACACATAGAGATTTAAGCTCACATAAAAATATAAAATAAAATTGGACAATAGAGGAACCTCTTATATTAATGATGTTAAAGAACAAATATTTTAAACCAAAATATATACAATTTTACAGTTTTGTGGTAGGTGTTCTCACAGATGCCCAAGCATCACAGGCTCCTTTCCTCTGACAAATTCAATCCTGAAACAATACCAGTGGCTGCAACAGTACAAAACCAGCAAATAACCACTTTCGGAGATGAAGAGAAGTAAACTAGTTGACTGAAAACTGAAAGGAAGAGAAAAGAAAAGTTAGGCTGAGCTCACAATTTGATAAGAGTTTACAGATCTAACTTATTTTAAAGCCATAGTGTAGCTTTTTTCATAGAAAATCATTTAACACCTCCCTCTTTGTGTGTCAGGTGAAAGATCTGAAAAATAAAAAGAAAATGGTCAAAAAAAAAGAGTACCTGCTGCAATCTTATGCATTTTTATACAAACAAAAAGAGAGGTGAAAAATACCTACAAGTTCAAGAAAGTATGTAGGGCAAAGTTAATATAGGGAAATAAGAAAGCTATATAGTGATTACCCCATGTCTACCTCTTAGCTACACTTATTCATGAGAAACTGGAGTCTATATTCCATCTTTATAATTGTGCACCTATGATGCCAAAAACTCTGCTACCCAATATAAGCAGCAATCAAACACGTGTCACACCTCTAACATCTATAAGATTGCTATCCTACAAACTTTAGAGACTAGGCCTCCCAAATTCTCCCAAACTCCTTAAGAAATAATACTCCTTGTGCAGATTAAATGGACTTGACCTACAGTAATTACTGTGCAGAGCATATTTTTCCACCATAGGAAATCACTATTCCACATGGAACTTTGGCACAGCTGCTCCTGTATTTTTCAAATCATGCAAAAAGAGAAGATTGAAAATTACAGAACTGAATATAGGTGAAGAGAGATTTTTCACCATAACAGGAGGACTGGGGCAGCTGAGTACAGATCTGGGAACTTCAGGTTAATTGGTGGGGAGATGCTGGTGGTTAGGTGACAATCATGCAGGACTGTCTCAATGTGTAGAGCTTCTTTGTTTCTGCAGAGTGTGCTTGGACAGCAGTATGATTAGGCATAGCAAATAAAACTGCTCTTTTAAGAAAAGGGAATGGAAAAAGAAAGAAAGAATAAAGAAGCACTGGGTTTTTTTGAGGAGTCTTTCTCCTGATCAAGTTGGAAGAAGAGCTGAGAGAAATGGGAAATCCTTGCTGACATCAACAGCAACTTAGTGTAGATATCTGTTACTTTTGCAATAAAGAGTACAAAAAAACTCCAGCATTTTTCTGCCACTTTCTGCATTTTCACTGTACTTCTCATCTCTTGACCCTTGCTGTTAACAAAAGCATCAGTAGATTATTTTTTTCTTTATGTGATTAGCACGTAGTGGGTGCTAACTACAATATAAAACAATACAAGCTAATGGTAATAGCAGGACAAGCAGGTATGTATGGATTATTGTGTATAAGTTCACAAAAAGTTTATTCAGTAGAGGGCTGAAGACTTGCTTGGTATGGCCTTTGAGTAAGGCCTTTGAGTTATCTTTTTTTGTTTCATACCTTTTGTAAGAGATAAAAAAACTTTGTTTGAAGGAAACTATCCACACATATAAAAACAGTTTGGTACCTGCATATAACCTACACATTACATGTTTACTTTACAGTTTTGGTTCTTGGGTGTTTTTTTGTTGGGGTTTGGGTTTTTTTGGTGGGGAAGGTGTCTGGAATTTATTATTTTTTAAAAAAAAATTTCCTGTTACTTATATTCATCAAGAGATCTCATGGATGGAAATGTAGTTTGCTTTGGGACACAATCTAACCCAAAAGTCCAAAAGAGAGCTCTCAAAATGCTTTTTAAAAGGAGAAATTGTATTTGAAACCACTAAACTACTTAACCAGGTAAGGGATCACTACCTAAAGGGAAGTTTTACAAAGCTTCACAGGATCTTTGTTTCTTGCTAATACAAGAAACAATACAAGCTTTTTTTCTACTAAAGCTCTATACCAGCAGGCTGGTGGGACACGTCTTCTAATGGCTACCTGAATTTTGCCAGAGCTATTTGGCACATCTCTTACTGCAGTCAATATTTTTCTTTACTACCTTTGAATTACTGCCAATGAAAACATGCATGAGAACTGTTTTCAACAATATTTGGACTCTTTTTTGAAGGCTTACATAGAAATCAGTGCTGCAAAGTTTCCTGGACAATAGTGGTATGTGCTATGAATTTAATTGCCCTTAAACAAACCACCAGAATGAAAGCCGAAATGTACACCTAATCAAAAGAAGTATTTCAAGATAGAACAGGGATACAGAAATAAGAACTGCATATTTTGGCAGAGAAACCAGCAGAAATAGCAGAAAAAGTCAAAATGATACTATATCAGACGACTGGAAGACTCAAAAAAATAAATCAATGTTAAGGACTTAGAAAACTCTGAAACTGGTGAAAAAAAACAACCCTAAATTCCTTTAGAGATGGGAAAATTGAATTGGAAGCAAAAAAATAATAACATCTGCATTTAATATTCTAAGCTAGGAAAGGTCCATGAAAAAAAATGCAGGTCAGAGAAACTGATTTTAACAAAGGAGAAGACACAGATGAGCACCATCATTAATACATAGGAGACAGAATAAAAAAAACCAAAAACCAAAATAAGATAATTTCTGTCTCAGGCCTCTCAAGGTTTATTCCAAACAAACACCTCAAGGAGGGAAATACTGAAAATTGTGGATAGTGACCTTACCTTGACTCACACATGGGGGAGACCTTGCTTGACTATTATCATAGGAGACATTACTGTAATACTTTCTTTTTAAGGGCAGTTTTAGTGTTAAACTAAGAATACATAAAGAGCACAGAGTCCTGGCTATGTCAATGAAACTAGGAGTTCCACTGTGAGCAGCCTGGTAAGGAAACTCATAAACAAGGGACCTATATAACAAGTTAAATGGAATATTATAGGTCTCACCCCTCAAATGACTGCTTGGAAGCTAGACTGTAATTGCTTTGACCAAAATGATCAGTTTGGTTTGGCTTTGACTGTTATCCAATGGTACATTTCTCGAAAAAAGTTACAGTTTTCTCAGTATAAAAAAATGCAGAATTTCCACGTGTAAGATGAAAAATTAAATTGCCAAATTAGTTCATTCTAGTGCATCCCTTTCTCCCTTTTTTCTTTGCTAAGAAATGAACGACATTTGTATTAACATACAAAAGCACCTCAACCTGCATTAACAAAAATGTGTGAAGTTGAGATTTGCAAGATCAGAAACTACCCCTAAGATAAAATCTTACAATAATTTAGGTCGGAAGGGACCTATGAAATTCATCTGGTCCAAGCCCCTTTTCATGACAAGGACAACTTAAAAGCTACATTAGGTTGCTCAGGACTGATCAATAAGCACAGTAATTACAGACTCTCACTGCTTCAACAACAGAGTGAAAACTGAGTAGCTCAATACTTGGTTCAGATTAACTAGAAGGAAGAAGGAGAAATGGAATTTCACACATTTAATGAGTGAAGGACTAATTGAAGGATAAAGATGACAAAAACTGCAGAAAATTCATTTAAGTGTGATACTGAAAAGAGGGCTGAGTGAAATGTGACCTGTAGCAAACTACAGTATAAAGTTATATATGCGATTATTAGGTCACAGAAGCATATCTATAATAGAAATGTTTAAGCAGAAGACATTCATAAAACAAGGGAAAGTTTTCCTCTTCAGGCACAAGTTATATCCAAATAACTATCTGCGTAAGAAGGATATGTATAGTTATCTAGCTCACATAGCATAACCACACTACATGCTGTAAGAGATGTCAGATAAAAGTTACAATCGAAAGCAAAATATCTGATGAAATGAAACAGAAATTTAGATTGAACCCAGACAGCAGCTAGTGCCAGGAACAGCAGCAGTTTCAAAAACTCTGACCAACCAAATAACGGATATCAAGATTTGAACTTTCCAAGTTACTTAAACCATCACAAGTTTTCTAAGATATGACAGTGAAATTCTGCAAACATCACACCTGGCAATTCTCCAGGAGAAAAAGAGGTGAATACACTCAACCTGTAAGGAAAAATCCTTTAAATGAATGTGACGTTGTCAACTCTCAGGCATGCCTTATCATGAGAGAACATCATGGATACAATGTGCTTTTTCTGGGCCAAAAATTATAGGGATCTTAGCACTCCAACAAAATCACATTGTACAGGAGCCTTTAGAACTTTTTTTTTTTTAAAATCAAGCAGTTGTGTTGGAAAGAAGCTGACAGTGCCCCACATTTAAAGGGTGTATGTCGTCACAGTTAGACAGACTTTCAAATCACTATTTTACTCTCATCTCAGAGTCTAGATATCTTGCAATCAAGTCACAAAGAACACATAAAGCTGGCATACACATTACAAGAAAAAACAAGAGATAAAACAAACTGCCATAATATCTACAACTTTGTTTAAAAGTAACCCTCACAAGTTGTTGCACGCCTGTGAAAGTCCATTTCATTTCCATATTAGCATAGTATGAGTCTGTTAAAACCAAATACTTGATAATTGTACTGAAAGTCAGAACTTTTCTTTTTCAGCCAGTGCATATTTTTTTTCTGGATCTAGTCACTTTTCAGACTGCTAAATGGACACACAGAATACTACATGGTAATCCTCTGATTCAGAGAAATTTGTATCTCATTTAACTTCTATGTTTGTACTTACTGACAGTTGCAGTCACACATGCAATTTTTCACAAGAGGCTGTAAGAGTCTCTCATTGCCGCCTCCCTAACACCGTCCAAATTTCTTAAATATTGCAAGTCTGGTCTTTAGCTCCTAATCTTTAAAAGCTGCCTTGTCAAAAGGCCAGCTCAAAAGACGATGGGTGTCTGGCTTACTGCAGAGCTTCCCAGAGGTGCAGCAGTATGACCTATCTAAAAGAAGAATGTGAAAGAGCAAAGCAAACAAACAGCATGATCTGGCAGGCTTGGATGCACCCAGTTTTTCCCTGCTGCTTGTTCTTCCCCCTTCACACTGAAGAGCTGTTTGTCTTGCTTCCCTCCTGCTGGATGTAGGTGATTAACTCTTTAGCTTCTGGCCTGGCACTAACATATCCTCCCTAATTTACATCAACAGGATGATAGACCTTGGGCAATGGGACTGCAGACCACCTTTGTCATGCTCTGCTCCTCAAGAGCATATATCTGGAGACAGGCTTCAACTGCCTTCCTGCTATAGGATCTTTTTGATTTAAATTTACCCATAGAGACTGAGATACCACATTCACAAACATTTTTATTCTTTTTGGAATGTCTTTGTTTAGGTTTGTCTGGTTTAGATCCATCCTGAACTGTTTTCAGCTCTAGATGTACTGAACCTTCAGAGCAGCATATGGGATTTACATAGTCTCACTGATGGCTTCAGGAAAGTTGGAAAAAATAGACTCTCAAATTCAGCTTGTCAGCTTCTCCAAAGCATTTCAAAGCCAAGAGGTTCTTCTCCAGTTAATCCACCTTCTGCTACTGAGCATCCCTCTTTCCATATACTTGCTGGTAGTTTTGTAAATAGTGAACATTTGTGAGAGGGAGTTCTTTTTCTCTTCCAAGTTTCTTCTCCAACTCCACCTCTTCTATAGCTCTTTCCTTTAAGGCTAGTTATTAAATGTCTGCTTCCCAGTCTTAATGTATTACTTGATGAATTTGCAGACATTTCAGGAACGCTGTTAATTAATTTATTGAGCTATGTTTCATTGTCTCTCTCTCCTATTTCCAGTCAGTTCTGTGCTCAGGTTCATTTTCTTCATCTAGTGAGCACTCTGCTCCTGACAGACAGGAGAATTTTATTATGGACATATACCATTATTTGCAACAGTGATACTGTCTACATGACACCAGTTGTCTTAATAACTTTCTAATTTTCCCTGAATTTCATGGGGCCAACAAGTCTGGATTCAAATGGTAACAGTAACAATTTCTTGTGCTTTTGCCAAAGCTCTCAAGGTGCCCTCAAAATTAGGACACACAGATTTTGAAATGGGACCTCAATCAAACAGAGCCACTCTGAGAAGGACTTAAAAGATGTAAAGTCCTGTGGGAATCAAGGGACAAGCACTGCTGCAATTTATATCAAAGATTTTCAGTTTCAGGTGGTGGCCTTCTGAAACCAGACAGACTTTCACAGTCTTTCCCTTTTGAGGTTGGGGGCAGGGGGAAGGACAGGGATAACAGCCACCACCCCATCAGGGAAATGTTTTCCTTATTATGTGTTGTCAGCCTCCACCAGCAAGTACTGATCTCATCTCTAGCTTCTTGTAACAAAATCCAAGCTACAAAAGATAGCTTTTCTCCATGGTCTTTGATCTGCTCTTGCTTACCAAAACCTGAAAGTCATCTTGACAGAACTACAAATTGAAGTTAAAAAACATCTCATTTGCTTCTATATTGTCCCTGCCTTCCTTATACCTTTCCAATGGTTCCAGTTGGGTCTGCTTTCTTCCATCTTGCTGCCTTTCTGAACAAAGAGCAGCGTAAAAAGGTCTTTCTTTTCTGGCCATCCGGACATTGACCTCAGCATCAATGAGGTTTCCGTGTCTTTTCTACATTTAACCAAATTAATCCCATTTATATCACTGTATGTGACATGAAGAGTTTCAATGTGTAATGGAAGAGAATCTCATTAATAACACACAGTTCTTTTCAAGGATGCAACTCTATTATTTCAAAGCAGAACTGAGATGAAAACACAAACAGCACAGCACGACAAATTTAGCAGCATCTACTGCCTTTCTTCAGTTGTTATTCCAGAAATATAGTTTTGCTGTCTCTTCTAAGCTTTCTCAACTGATGATTGAGGAAGAGACTGAGGAAACCAATGCTTGGTCTTTGTTGTATCACTAGCATATCCTAATTGCCTATTTACAACACAGAACAATGTATTTGCTGTTCACCCTTGCACAAGCCATGAGCCTTTAAAAAATAACAAATATCTTCTTGGTGCAATAGACAGCAATTCTACCCCATCACAGTTTTGGAGTCTCTCATTGAAGCTTTTTTTGGGTGTCACAATTTCCCCTAGCCTTTCATTTCCAATTCTCTTCCCTTCCCCTCCACTTTCTGCAATAGTTCCTCATTCCTCCTCCTAGCAGCTGCTGGTCACAAGTATGTGAGCTAAGAAAGTAACACCCAGATTAAACCACATACTGCCTGAAAATAAAGGTTCAAGATGGGTTCTATCAGAATTTTGTGTTGTGTTACCAATTTAAGGATAATAATAGGATAGGGTATTTTATCTGAATCGGAAAAATCCGTTTACCAAAGCCAAATGGACAGTCTTAGAGGAAAAAAATGTGTCATTCATTAACTTTCTGATGCAATCAGTAATTGCAACACAAACACAGGACAAGTGGTTTTCTTCCCTGCTCTGAATATTACCACCAAAAAAAAAAAAAAAAAAGAATAATAATTTTTGATGAGTTTTTTAAAAGAATGATGAGGTATATTTGGACTAGCTGCAGGAGATGTACACCAACTGGAATTCACTGACCATTTTTAACTTGCCAGCTGTTTTGAGACGATGAAAGAAAACTACATATACAGGACAAATGTATCTTTCTTCTTCATGGGGTAATGCCGTGGTTAAGCTTCGTACAGTGACCTAACTTGCATTCCAGGATTTGAATGAACATCCATCTAAATAGGCAAGCAGCCTATGTCAGCTGTACTGAGCATCCTTAAATCCCAGAGAGAAATAACTGTACATGTAAATCTTGACCTCATATATCAGGTTTCTTGTGTCTTTTTCTTGTGTTCACTTTGTTTCTTTCAAATTCAAGAGATTATTTTGATAAAAAGCAGTACATTTTCTTACATTTAATCTTTCTGACAGCACAGTCCAGACCATATATACTCTTGGAAATTTCCTAAAGATTCCTCAGATATGTCTTATCTGCTAACTTAAAAGAAAGCAAACCCAAAGCATACATTTTTTCTATCAGAACAGGAGTAAAACCACTTTGGTCTTTATATATATATATGTATGTATTTTCATTTGAAGTTGCAGAGAGCTGACAGTCTAAATTAGTCGGATTAACTTAGAAAATTATTTTATTTAATTACCTTGTGTCAGGTTTTAGGTTTTCCACAGTAGAATGGGTTTGATTTGTAGTGATAATCGATTTCTCCTTTTCACCATCACTTGCTCCATTTTCAGTTGACACAACCTCATACTCTGGAAAATTATAGTAAAGAGACAGTTGCTTAAATAACAGCTCTTACTGGAGCTTCTTCATTGCCCTCTCTTTTCTCATCTGATTTCCAGTCCTACTGTCTACTCTAAGGACATCTTGTGTGAACCAGCCTGGACACTAGTATGCTAAAATTGTTAGGAAAGAAAAATCCAGTTCCAGATTGCCAAGTGCCTAGCCCCTCATCCTTCCTCCTCCATTCAGTTATGGGCTAGAGGACACTCAACATCTGACCTCTGCCCAAAGCTACACTAGTGACAATATTCGAAACACAAAAAAAAGTATAAGCATTCTGCAGTTTGAATAAAAAACCATCAAAGATGAAAGTAAAGTTTCTAAATGTTTAAACATTGATTAACTTAAAGCAAGATATATATATATTTAATATTTCCAAAGGAAACTGCACAACTACCTTGGTTTGTGAACTTAGGGAATCTGCCAGTTTAGAATGAAATAATTTTACATAAATTTATTTCTGTATTTTATGGAATCTCACTATTTTCTTTTCATCTCACTGGGATGTATCATCAAGCACAAGCCATGTTTTGAACAGGGAATTAACAACAGATGTTTGGGAAGAAGCTACCCCTTCAGTCATAGCCCTGTCCAAGATACAGTCTCTCTCTGGCAGGCATCCTCCGTCCGGATTCATAACAACCTCTTCCAAGGAAGGTATATTGCAAACTTTCCTCTTCTTACAAAAGAAATTGACAACCCCTTCCCAGCCCCCTCCTTTTCCTTTCCTAAAACTTGTCTATAATATGAAGTGCAGCTTTGCTAATTGTAAGCTTGCAATGATGAGTATTTTCAAAGAACATTTCCAATGAGCATTTAGATCTACAGCATCTAAATGCTGTATTATTATTTATATATTATTATATACATAAAGCAGTGAGGAAAGAGACAACCTATCAACAGCTACAAAACCTCTAGAAAACTACTTTCTTTCCTGTTACTTTCTAATAATACTATGCCTTTTCGTGTTGTTAAGAAAATGCTAGCAAGGTGTAGGGCTTTTTTTTTTTTTTTCTAAATTTATTAATTCTCAATACAAGGAGACTTGTTTGCTATCAACACAGAAAGATAAAACACCTGCAATGAGGTACAGTTTTTAAAAATAAAAAAATCTCTTAATTGTTGATGGATTCTAAAATCCTCACTCCTAGTAAATATAAAAGATGTGTGTGTAAATGAGCATACACACACAAAGTAACCTGAGCTTGACCTCATTTGTACTTCCTTTGCACTCTTCTATGCAAAAGGCAGCCATCAAAACCACTGGGGTAAATTATGTAAGACAATGCAATTAAATGGAAGTGCAGAGAATCCCTTAAAAATTATGTTCTAAAATTCCAAGATTCTAAATCGCAGCAATTCAATTTGAGCAGTTATATACACGTATGCACATCTGAATTTCAGATTATTTACTGAATAGTTTCAAATAGTTTCAAAAGGGACCTCTACACAGCATCTTTTTATCTTTACTTTATAATAGAATCAGTTATTTAGAGCACATTCAGAGCATCATAAGTCTTTAAAATAAGTTTAAAACTATGTCAAAAGGTCAGCATGAAGGAATTACTGCTAATATTTAAGATTTCAAAATTTCCATGTTCAGTCCTCCTCCACAACAGTTACCCATGAACAGCAAAAGACAAGCCACTGCTTTTTAAGAATAAATTTATGAACATGCAGGAGTGGGAGTCTCAGATGGAGGGAGATTGGGGGGCATGGAAATAATTATGTAGAAGACTTATTTTGGATGATTTGTTCAAGTGTGACATCAATGCAATGACCAAAAGCACCAGGATTTGTGTAAAATAGATCTGTGTTTTCTCTTTATCAAAGACATCAGGATTGATAGTATGTATTTGTGTAAAACATATCTGTGTTTTTTCTTTATGTATTTCCTGTTTGGAAACAAAAACATTTTTCTATATAGCCACCAAGGGCTGAGTGAACTGTGGAGGAAGAAAAAAACACAGAAAACCCCTTATTTGCCCTATTTAAGCCTCATTAGCAAGATTATGTTTATTTGGAAGCATGAGAGATATCTATTGAGTTAGGTAGGTACATCCAGATAGAGAATGAGTAGGTAACTTGACAGGACTTCAATTTTTCTGCCTTCTGCCAGCCTCAAGTCAATATGTGATTTGATCTTTTTAATTCATTCAAGTTGGAAAAGAAAACACAACACGTGTGAGAATGGGCATACACACACACACACACAAAGAACTACTGAGTGCACCCAGTACCTCCTCGCTACTCAGTGTACAAGACAACAAATTGCCCTACATTTCTTTGGCAACACAAGAGGAGTAGTGGAGCACCAGCAAAATGGTCTTGGTTCCTGACATTCACAGCCTTTACAAAAACAAGGAGGTAAGCTTGATCACTGTTTTGGTTATTATTTGTCAGACCTTTCCATTACTGAAGTACAATTTTGGTTTTTAGGACTATCCAATATAATGAAACCCCTTGTGCATAGCTAAAAGTCAAGTAAAGTAACCTTTTAAAAAAAAGGACACAAAAAAATTACATTTTCTGTTTCCACAGCTCTATCTGAAATGGTGCATTAAAAATGAGACGTGATGCCTAAATCAGATGATTGAGAAAACATGTAAAAACTACAAAAATAAAAAGAGATGACAGAAAACTTGATTTAAGTCTGTCTAAACAAGTAATGTCACAGCGGTGCCAATATGAAGTAATCACTGTTTTCAAAAAATGGGATTCAATGCCTTCTCTTGAATTCAGAAAATGTCCTTGGATAAATCATTAACTGAGTAATTTTTTGAAGAAGAAGGAGACAAGCTCAATGAGAGTATTTGTAAGCCACAGAGTTCAATCATTCTGTTTTACACATTGAAGTTAAAAGGAATTAAGATGGTATTTATGGAAAAAACAGTTACATCTAGGTAGGAAGATAGCTAGATTGAAAAATAAAGTTTCACTCAATGAAGCCAAATGAGTATTGGTCACATACTCTGTAGAAGGGTTTAATCTTTTTTTTCTGGAATGGGGAAAGGTATGTCAGGTGTCTCAGTTATCACAGCAGAAACTTCATGGAAAGTTAACTTTCACAAATGCTTATTACAACAGAGTAAGGGTTCCCACCTAAAGTCCCAGAAGAAACAGTGAGCATTGCTTGCTCTACATTTCATAAGTCACATTGAAAAAGAAAGAAAATAGTATCAGGAGGTGATTATGCCTTGCTGTCATCGTTAGATCATGTGGGCTGACAGTTTTACCAGCTCTAGCAGAAATGGTTTTCTATTTTTGCAAGACAAATGGTTGTGCTGCAGTGAGTTCATTAACATAACAGCAGGTCTTCCAAGAAAATATGCAGACTAAATGACCTTATCTGACCTAATCAAGCTAAGGACTGGTCTGTCCAAATGACAACAGCAACAAAAAGGTTTTTCCCAGAAAAAAAAAATAGAAGCATTGCAGAACTGCCTGGAGTGGGGAATGTTCACAGAAAGCCTATCCTCAGCCTAATTCTAAGGTTAGCAATAAGCTCACACTTCCTTTTCTTCCAGGATGAAGCACATCATGGAAGCAAGCCAGGTAATCATTTTTATCTCTTGCTAGTATTTTTCATTAGCCTACAGTCTCTTCTCTTTTTAATCTAGCAGAAGGGCTAACTTTCTGTCTCTTTCCCAGAAGAAAAAAATGCAGGCTGATTTTTGTTTTGATTGTCCCTTTGGTTTTGCATTTATTATTTTTCAAAATGGTGGGAAGAGCAAGAAATAATAGAGGCTAAACCTAACAATTATTTCTAGAAAATCAAGGAAGGACTAATCTGGGGAAGACAGTGGCCTTGCTTGTGACAGTCACCTAATTATTCCCCTGCACTGAAGTCTCTCATAAGATGCATATACAACATCTGAAAACATCTCACTTACATCCTAAAGTCAATGGCTAATGATTAGTCCTCACTAGTCTTATCTGTTCTGCTCACTTGTAATGCAACACAGCCAAATCTGGTAAGTCATGGCTGTGATAAGCCAGTGATGATGCAAATCAAATTTTATGTTCATGATAAAACCAAAAGTCATTTTCCTAGCAGTACAGAAGAACTATAATTTTCAGTTGATAATTACTTTAAATGTTCTATTTTGGTAAGCTTGTGTTGATATACAGAAGACGACATGACAGAAAAATTATCAATGGTAATTTTGCAAGCTTACCTGTCTATCTACTGATTCCTGCATGACTCGCAATGATTTATTCTCAACACAAACCTCTTCTTTTGGAAATGAAAAAAACAGTCAGATTCTTTTAACATTGAGAACTTGGTAGACCCTATGGTGGGTACAGATAGTATTTTGTTGGCAGAGTTCTACTGCCTTACTAAATGGATGTAAAGTTTCGTTTTGTCTGTCCCACTAATCAACACCATCCTCATGCCAAGAAAGATGTCTACATTACGTGTATGGATCTATATAATAAAGACTACTGTCACATTGCTGGAACTCTTGACTTGATCTTACCAAATCCTGTACACAAAGAAGCCAGAAATTAAGAGAAGATGCAGATTCATACTTCTTAAGTATCTTTTTGTGTCATCACTGACACCAATTACATAGCTGTATAGTTGTTGCTAATGTAGTAGCATTTTCTTATCCATGCTGGAGTTGACAGTAGCACAAAACAAAAGCACTGTAAGGATGAAAGACTCCCTTGGGATTGAAGTATTTTTAAATAGCATAAACCAACAGTGAAAGTAAAAATAAGCCATAAATACTGTATTCTGATACAATGAAGAAAAGAAATAAAACCAACCAGTAACAGTGTCATTGTCTGGTTTTTCCCAGTCCAATATGACAAAAGTTGGACAGCCTTCAACAGTCACCACCGTGAGGTTGGTTGGAGGATTCTGCGGAGGACGAGTAGGTTCTTCCTTGCTGCCAGCTTCTTCTTGAGGAAAATGTTCAAGAGAGCTTGTGATAGAGCAGGGCACATCATCATCTTTCTTCATGTACTTGACGTGGGGAGCTAGGAGCAATAGGAAAGACCTGTTTTTCAATACAGAGTGTTTTTACAAAATGCCAGTACCATTTCACTTACTGCACAACTTCCATCTTAGGGCCCCAAAATCGGCACAACAAATCAAAGTTAAGCATAAATATTTTAGAATGAAACTCATATATTTGATATTAAGCTGCTTGTTGGGGTTTTTGTTGTTCCCAGACCTGAAATCTACACTGTCTTCACCCCCTTCCCTCTGTCACCACTGATGAAATATCACTCTGAAGGTAATAGTGGGTGATATACACACTGTTTGAAAGAATTAACTTGTGTCATGAAACATGACAATCAACTTTAGTTTCTATAGTAAAATGGCACTACAATTCCATTTGCAGCTTTTGAGCTCTATGCTAAAAGATGTAAAGATGTGTATGCAAAGATGTAAACCCCATCACCACTTTGTTTCACCAGAAAGAGAACAACTTTAGTCCAGAGTCATTCCACTGTCAAACTTGCAGTGTCTAAAGTGACTGTCAAAATCTTAACCATTTTCAGTGGTACGGGACCAAACCTTGAAACATACCTTCTGAGGCAAACATCTTGTACTTTGCATCAAAATTAAGAAAAGGTTACTGAACACAAATGTTCTAAAATTAAAACTTCTATTGGATGTAAAAAATAAGCTACCACAAGAAAGAAAATGTCTTCATAAATATAATATTCCTTACCAGACCAAGAAAAAAACCTGCTAAACTCTAGATTACTGCAATAGCAATAACTTGCCTACTTTATTACCTAGTCTAGTGTATGCTACCGTATTACCAGACTATCATCTGAATGTGCACATCTTGGAATGAGAGGTGAGGCATTTATCATGGGTATATATCTGCTCTGGTAAGGTGCAGAGGTATTGGGGGCAATACCTTTCTAGTTACACTTGCAAACTTGCAGGAATATTTTCATTTGGTTTGGTAGAATGTGAACGGTGTGCAGTTGTTCTACTGCTGACATACAGGAAGGTCACAACATGTTTGAGGACAAGACTGCAGACTATGAGGGAGACAGGGAAGAAAGTCAAAGAGCAGTAGAACTTAGTTAAGAATATGCTGATGGTCTGCATCACAGTCCTTTCATCTGACACTAAAGTGGAACAGAATCAAATGAAGTTTTGGCCTTCAAAGAACCAAAGAAAACAATTCTGATGCAGTATAGGTCAGTCATCATAAAAATGCCATAGCTATTAAATTCCTACCTTGGTACCTTGGTTTGCCTGAAGAATCTGTTTCTGATGTAGGACTTGAGCTGAAGACAGTTGCATCAACTGTGGGAGACAGAGTTAGGATTTAATTTGCAATAAAGAGGAGATTTCCATGTTAGAACTGCAGTATTTCACAGTTCATTTGGGCATTTTAAGTCATGGTAAAGCTCTTCCATGGTAGACATTTGCTGCCAGTTCTGTCTTTCCTTTTTAAGGATTCCACTTGAGCTGTGATGCTAAATAAAGCCCATATATACTGATAATATGACACAAAGACAGACATAAGCAAAATGACAGAGTTCATGACTGATGCTGGATTCAGCTAATGCAACATATGCAAAATGCTCTTCAGACCTTTTAAAAAGTATATTTTTGCACTGTACTAGCTGTTTAGCTTGGAGCTTGTTTCATTTTCATAGAATATATAGCACTATTATGTTGGCATATGAACTTCTCTAAAAATAGTGACAAGGAAATCACAAATTCTGTTTCCAGAGAGTGTACAAGTTCCACAAAATTTGAAGGAAATTGAAGGCGAATATGCTGGTGATTAGAAATGTGCTAGAGCAGTCAAGGTTAATGACAATGGTGTTGTGTTAAATAGTCCTACAGCGAATAGAATCTCAGATGCAAATACTACAATGCACCTCAATGGACAAAATACAATACCTTCATAACAAGCATTTTTCAATAAATCTAGCATCTGGCTTCTTTTACTGAGCACTAAGGGTCACAGTGAGTTCACGATTGTTATAAGGAGACAAGAATTTCAGTGCTACTGTAAGTCCAGGAAAATTAGAAACAGCATAATTCATGACAACATACCTAGAGCTGCATATTTATGCTCAAAAATTAATTCTAAGCACAACCTCCTCCAAATCCATTCCTATATGGTCATTTGAAGAGATTTAGAGCTGAACTTGTAGTTAACTCCCAATTTTATAAAATGGCACATTACCAACTAACTAATAATTACCTTATTACAACTTTTCCTACCTAAATGTTCACAGCTTGATCAGTCAGCTAGGAGGAACAACCATGTTGAGCACTATCAGTCACTGGCAAAGAATAATTTGAATTTATGTCCCATGTAAAAAAGAAACATGGAAGAAAAGAAGTGCCTTATCTACTCCCTTCACAAATATAAAGTAGCCGCTGAATAATATTGACAGCCTACTACACATGTATTGATTTCTAGGAAGATGGAGGGCCATCATGTTCTCATTTTCCAAGATGTGTATCAGAAGACGGCCAGATGAAGTCATCCAAGTTAGAAAAATTGCAAAGTGCCATAAAGGAAATTAGAATCACCTCAGACAGCGTACCTCTTATATTAAATATACAGGGCATCAATATAGGTTAGGAAAGGGAAGCTAAAGGAAAAAAGGAAACCTTTATGTTAATGAAAAAAAATACCCAAAACCAAACCAGTACTTTCTGTAATGTGCTTACCATAGTACTCTGGAGTTGCAAAAGCTGTTGGTGTCTTATATGATGTTCCTGTCCTCACAGGTGTTGTTGGTCCAGCAGGTCTAGCTATAATGACAGAAAGAGGAACTTGGCCAACAAGGCATTTACTGTTTGAGGAGTGCAACAGGTTTCTGATTTTCTAATAGAATTTAGATTTATGACAACTGCTTCATAAAAAAAGTACTTTCATTCAAACTATATTCCCTCAAAACTTATATAATGGCTTCCAGTTGGATTTAGGAAAGTTCCAAGTTGTCATTATTGCCAATATAACCTATTCCTGAAACCCAGTAAGAACATATTTTGCTACTTGGAGATTGTCTTGGAGGACTTCAGTCAGCTAGTGTACAACCTGGTTTAATGCACAGACTCATCCTACACAGATTGGTAAAAGGATGTAAAATGATCAGCATCAGCATTTCTGTTTCTCAAATAAAATAGCCCATTTCCTCATGAGTTGTAAGACAGAATAATCAAACTCAGCAACTGAACTTTGGATTCTTTCCTCAAATATAGCTAAAGTCCTTTCATTTCTACACTCAATATAGCATGTGTATTAGCAAGGCTAGAGCCTCATTATAATGTTAAACACTGTATATATGATGTATAATGCATATATATAATGTATAATGATAAACTCTGAGTCCTTAACTATGGTCTGCATTAAGAATTTAGCCACAGAACAGCACTGGAGCTTCCACAAAATGGATTTAAGATGCACTTCAAATGAAGTTAAGAAAAATGCAACCACGTCCAACATTTATAACAATACATGACCCAAAAAAGCTTTCTTTCTAAAAGGATCTGTTCTGGACTAGGCACCATAACTATGGACAGAATCTGATTGATAAAGGCATTATTATCTTCCATAATTAAATAGGTATTTTAAAAACTATTTTAGACTATGTGACATTGCCTTTTCTCCTCAGCTGTTATAACCCAGCAATGAAAACAAGTTTCTAAGAGGCAAGTAATCCATCGCAAAGAATGTCTTGATTGTGTTCAAAGTAGCTGTAAAAGACAAGAACTAAATTCACAAAACATTCAGAAACAGAAAACATTACTCCCAGAGTAATGCATACACTGCATGACTGTGAAATCTCAATCCCAAAAAAGTCAAGAACTACATAATGTAGTTACATTCCCTCCATATATGTCACAAAAGAACATGGTGGCTGAAGGCAGAACTCTGGTGAACCAAGTTTAAAACAACAAAAATCCTCACTTCCATTTATTTCCTTAATAAAGTGGAAATCTATTAAGGTTCTAATAATAAAGATTTTCTCTCTGTGTGCCTATAATTTCCTTAACAAGGTGGCAATGTATTAAGAGTTTCACTGAAGTCCAGTTTCATAAAGGTTCTGGAACATTCTTGTTTTCTTTTTTTTGTATTCATGAGAATTCTAATGTATGCATAGAATCCTTCCCATAAAGGATGAGTAAGAAAGATGCAAGTAAGGAGTTAAACCCAGTGTTAAGGGGAAAGAGAAACAGGGCAGAATTATGAAAGGGAAAATCCAAGAAGAACATTGAGTCAATTTTTTCCTGTTAGTACTGCAGAACAGTCTGCCCAGGGAATCAGAAGAAACTTAATTATGAAGTTTAACACTAAGCTGGATAAAACACTAGGAAACAGAAAAAGGAAAATCTGCTACTGGCCTTATAAGGAAGAACCAGATCATCTAACCAATTTATTCCATCTTGAATGCCTAGGAAGGTATGGTAACTGCTGACTACCACAACCTGGCCTCTAGTGTATGGAAAACTAGTGAAATTTCAAAACACTGGTAAATTAATTAGACACTGAACGGATAAAATTAGCATGATAAGCAAAATAAAATGTATCAGGTCAACATTTTTTCATGCTACAGCTTAAGACTGTCAATGTCTTATGTTCTGTTGTAGCTATTACTAAGGAAACACGACAGATCAACAGCAAGTACAGACACAACATCTCAGTCTTGGCTCTGCAATTGAGTAAATATACAGCTCGCTTCATCCAGCTTAGAGATTCTTGCTTCTAAACTGCTGCATGAAATTCTAAAGAATTATTTAGATCTTTAGGGCCTTAATGGCACACAAAGCTCTAAATGAAACAAACAAACAAAAGCCAACAGGAAATACAGCAGAGCCATTTCTGGCTATACATTTCACTGTATATTTCCAGTGAACTGGAATGTGTAACAGGAACAGGGAAGCATTGCTCATGATGCTAAACATAATGAGATGATAATTTCTGACTACTTGCAATAACATTAGCCTAAGGATTCTTTACAGAATCCACAGAAAAAACATGTAAGGATACTGAATGTCGCCTTCAGGACAAAACGAAAACAAAATTGGAAATGTGAAAGTTTCTGTGTGTTCTTACACTGATACTGAGAAGCAGGAATACCATAGCACTGGAACGAAGCTAAACTCTTTGCACATGAAATAACTCAGCTTGCTCTGCATCCCAGAGCAGTTAGTTTTCTGGGTGTCTACTAGCTCTTCATTTGCAGTGGTTGATGGATATGCCATATACATGGGGCAGAATTTCTTTACAAATAGACAGTTGGGAGTATGCATTGAACCATAATATTCCATCTCTCCCACCTGATATGTACATTAAGTAACTGCAAATGCTATTAGTAGACATGAAATGCTCTTAAGGTTGATCTTAAAGGATGAATTACATTATGCTGTTTTGCTTTCAGCTCCCTTACTAGGGATGATTTTGACACAACTAGGTTAGGAAAACAAAAAGAAAAGAGTTTATGTATGAAGACAAAAGACATTTGTATGTTCCAGAAGACTAGCTCCTAGAGACATCACAAATGAAACAAAAAGAATCCATGTTATAAAAATCTCCTATACCCTGCTAGTCAGTTCAGTTTTACCTTACACATAATAAAATATTTATGCTGAAAAGGCTGAGATACCTGGACTCCCTGGTTTACCAGTCACAGTGTTTGGAGGCAGAGGTTTTCTTCGCATTTGTGTAGGCTTGACAGGAGGTAGAGGAGGATGCTGAGGGCCAGGTGATGTAGTTACTGAATGACATTAAAAGACAGTGTTAGTAATTATTTAAGCTCAAATTCCAAAAAATCAGAAACCCATCACAAGTTATATTCTGACTTTTCAAACAATGGTTCATGTCTGATTCAAAATCAAAAGTGGAGAGGTAAAGTTAGAAACTGAAATGAGTTTTATTTTCAGCCTTAAATTCTTTGGGAAGTGTGTGCCATTGAGTTTTAAACCAAGCTTGTACTGAAAAAATGTAGCTAATTTTAGGCTTTTGTGCAAGTCAGCACATTCATTTTCTGTGTAGTTACTCATTTCTGTCAATGGTAATTTTTTGGCAGCTGATAGGATACTTCTTCCAACAATAAACACCACTTCAGTGTACTAGGAATTGTCTTAAGGATTCTACTCACAAAATTTCTGATCTTTTGTGCTTTCTAACTGATAAAACTGGTCACCCTCAGCTTGAAGGAAAAGATGTAGCAAAAGGGAAATTATTCACTGGGGATACTTTATCCTATGCCTTTCAAAAGTGAAAAATGAAAAAAAAAGTCACTGCCACTTCATGCATTGACATGGATAGCTAGAAATAGCAATTGTGTTGTAAACTCTTGATGCACCCAACTAGGTTATTTCAATGTGCAGTTCTAGCCAGTATCTATTATATTTATTGGGTAAGGTCCTTTGACAGTGAGGTCTGGAAGGAGAACCTAAGCCTCTTAATTCATACTTACAAAAAAAATTTACGGTATTTTCCAGGAAATAATAAAGGATTTTATTATGCAAAAGAAAGCCAAAGGAAAAGATTTTTCTTCCACTATTCACCTTTGCACTTCTTTCTTTATGAAAAAAACAGGAGATATGTGCAACACATTTATGTAACAAAAGACTTTTTGTCCCTAACAGGGGAAAATCCTCAAGAGTAATATAATTCTTATAATGTTGCCAATGTCAACAAATATGCAAGCTGCCTGATACTGAGTTACTGGCTACACAGAGTACCTCAGGCCCTACATATCTGACCTTAGTTTACCCTATAAATAGAGTGACCATGGGCGAGAAGGGAGCAGATCCAAAGATTCATTTGGGAGAGTCCTTTTAGGAATATTTTTAATTTAGAAACAGAAACATCTCCATCATTCTCTGTTCCCTTTGTAGGTTTTATGTTCATTTTTCATCCCCAGGTGGGAAAAAAAAAAAAAAAAAGCCTAAAGATTTGAAAAAGGAAAATAAATTTTTGTGGATATACGTCATCATACCCTAGATACTACTACATGGTAGTATCCATGATTAATTTCCCTTGACCATAAAAAAGGCATGGGCTTGTCTGAGATATTTATGGGGTAAAAATGTGCAAGTATTGCCTTGTCAGTGGTTTCCATCATATCTTCTGAAAAACACAATCACAAGTTACATGCAAGCCAAAACATCACATTCAGTGGATTGTGTCACAGTTGAATATACTATACTGTTCTCTGGGAAAAAAAGACTACTCCCTCTGCCCTTCTACTAGTTCCAGAAGGATTGAGGCAATGGTCTATGATGCTACCAAATCTAATTAACAATGTGTGGAGACCGAACTTGTAAATTAGGACACACAATAGAATTTAGAGATTTTGTGATAGCATAGATTCTTGTGATAACAGTGGCATGGTGAACTATTAGGATTCATTTAATCTCAGCGGTTCTCCATGGACAGGAAATGTATTTCCTTGACTCTGTCACTCTTCATGAAAAAGGAGGGCATGCAGCCTCTTATGATAGACTCTTATAATATCAAGTTTAATTCTAGTGTGCTGTAACCTGTTTTTTCATTTCTTGTAAATAGCCTAGATGTAAACTTTTTCAGTTAAAACACACCAATTTTCATTCACATGCATTTACATGCATTTAAAGGGAAAGTCAAATACTGGCTATCTTGTAGCAATACATGTTAAATTGTATTCTTTATTAAGCTTACCAGAAAATGGCTTTTCCCAGGTATTGCTGTATTCCAAAACTTTTTCCATATCCATGCTAATTTGTCCAGCAATATCCTCAGGTGTATATATTTCATCTGTGAAACAAAAGGAAATGAAACAAGTACCTACAGTGCAGTACCAAGTAATGGAATATTTCTGTGTTGTGTATGTTCAAACTGTAGCTAACATTAAGTGCAAAACTGGCATATATGGCCCATCAATATTTTTACTGATAATTTAGTAATATCCATTATCTTCCTATTCAAGTAGATAGAAAGTGGTCTTAGTCTAGAAGATTCTGTAATATAATTGTAAAAATTTAATCTCAGAAAAAAAGTTGAACAGTATTGAAAAAAGTATTACAAATCAAGATTATACATGGAATGATGAGTACAGAGAATATTTTAGTTTTTCATTATACGGAATAAAGTGTCCATTGATTCTTGCAAAGGGCACTGCTCTCCTTCTTCCCCAAAATTAGATCTGTGGTTATCCTCCACGTTGAATGACTTGAGCATTTCTGAACCAAGTATATACTGTATTTGGAGTACGGGAGGCAAAGTGTACATAAAATTCAGTTTGTATATAAAAGAAAATCCTACTTCTAAATTATATAAACACATTTTAAAAAACTGAAGTAAACGGCTTTAAAGAGATAAACACAACTATTCCTGGTATAGAACAACTGTTTCATATGCTGATATTTATAGGGCAGCCAGACTAATAAATTTATATGCTTTCCCTATACAAAATAAGTATATTTACTTTATAAAAACTCTTTAAATGGTAGAGTGCAAAAATGCTTTGCAGTTTCATCATGTTTATGAAAACAAACAAACGAAAATCATTCTTTCTCATGAGATAAGAAAAAAACCCAGAAAGTTAATGTATTAAAAAATAAATCTTAAAATCCATTTCATTATCAAATTTCAAGCCAATTCTAACATGATTCTAACATTTAAACCAGAGACCTTATCGGTTTATAATCTGGTGCTCAGCTTGCTTTGAGAATAAACTAGTATTTCAACAGCATTAAGCAGACAATTTTTCAAGTATTTTACTATTTATCCATTCTTGCTAGGCATACCTTAGGAATTCACAGTTGTGGTGCTACACTCAAAATGACATTGAATAGAAACTCTACACACTCTAAAAGTGCGACTGAGTCTCAGTACTCCTCAGGGGGGAAAACTATATTATGGAAGCATTAAATTATTTGCTTAAGGTTAAAATGATCAGTAAATTGTAGTAAATTGGGAACAGGATGCAGGTCAGCAAATTTTCTAAACACATCATGTTGTTTTATATAACTGCAATTTGTCTTTAGGCAACGAAAATGGTTAATTAGATCTTCAGATAAACAAAGCACCACTGTGCTAATCAATGTGAATGGTGTTCAAGGAAGAAAGGAAGAAAACATATGAGAAGACCAGCACCAGCTTTAAAAAGAAAAATAGTCTTATTATGCATCACAGGTCACAGTCAGAGTATAGATTCTCTGCTTCATCTCACAATAAACACATCAATAAAATGCAGTGGTATATTGACTGAATCACCCAAGTACAAGCCAAATTTAGTTTTACATCTTACAGCGTCTACAAAAAAGTCCACCACTGTCCTTGTCCTTAGAACTGAATTTAGAATCACAGTCTTTTCTGAGTTTTATCAGCTGGGAATGAACAAAATATTGTACACATTCTAGGTGGAAGAAGTAATTTTTTCTTTCAGAAACTTGCACTGCTGCTCTGCCATTAGTAAAGTAGTAATGAAAAATAAGTGAAATTTTCAGGGAAAAAGCTGGTCAAACCACAATTCCCGGTTGAGAAAATCTCCTTTTTGAATGTTTCAATAAATTTTAAAGTAACATAAAAAATTGTGTTTTCATGCAAGGTACCTGCACTACCAATCAGCTTGCTGTATTTCTCAGAACATTTGCCTTACACTAGCTATTGTTAAGTTGCTTATTATAAACATTTCAACTTATCACATTCAGCCAAACTTTAAATAAAAATGTGAATAGATATATTTCTTGCATATGTGTTTGTGTCTTCTCTTACTTACGTCTTTTTTCCTGGAAATATTCATGGGGTCTAGGGCACCTTAAAACTAACCCCTGCTTCTTTAATAGCAGGAATACCATTAGAAAGGTAAATAATTTTAAGTGAAGAACTGGAAAATATGCCCTTGATAAAACAAAATGAAATACCTTAATACTTGAGTTCCTTTAGAACTTGGCTATACACACACAATTTCAAAAATAAAAGGAAAACAAACCACAAAATGGCAATTATAATGAAAACCAACTCTCTTTCTTTCACAAGGATATGGAAATGTTGCTCAAAGTTTGTTTGCTGAAGGTTGTCCGAACACTTAATAGATCAGGAGCATTTCTTAAATGATTAGGATGAACTAAAAAGAATAACTGAGTAAGATAAGTCACATACACTACTACAAATCCGAAAAGCTGTCTCAATAAAACAAAATTCTAGAGAAAATGGCTAAAACATGGCAGGAAACTAAAAGGAATGTTAGTCATGAGGAGGCAATCCCTGACTCTTTCCCACTGTCAAGTTTACCACCTGGCACTACAGCTAGCCAGGAGACTGAAAAGCCTGCCAGGAAACCAGCCACAATCCCATGTGCTGCCGCTGGAAAAAACAAATTCCACTGCCTATCATCTGGGCCCTGCAGCTGCCAAGCGCACTGCGTGGGATGAAACATCTTTGCACTGATGCTAAAGAGTACAATCAGGAAGAAGAACTGGACTACGTTCATCATCAGTTCCAGCCCACCAAGGAATTAAAAGATCCAAACTGGTCTTCAAACATATCCATGGCTTCTCAGTAAATGTGATCTTCTTCAGAGAAAGAAAAAATGACGTATGTGTAAAGGTAAGCCTGAAAACATATTCTTCCTTACAGTCCAATTAAGGATTCTTATCAGCTTAGATCAGAAATTAAGGATTCTGATAAGGTAACCATAGAAAATAATGTATCATTTTCATAATGGAAGAAATAAACTTCTTCACTCTTAAAAATCATCCAGGTGTCTTAAAATATTATTTCACTGAATTTCACTGAATTCAGTAATTCAATTATTTCTCTAAGATATCACCTACTGAAAAAAAACCAAACTTGTCTTTACTCAGCTGGTAAGATTTAGGGTTCCAGGTTAGTAGAGCTCTCTTTTTTAAGTCTTTTCTGCATACTTAGGAATTCTGTTTGCAATGTGTAAATGCATATTATGTAAATATGTAATTACACATTGCTTGGGAGACATATAGGAGATTTCTATAATCAATTGCCTGAACTCCCTTGTTGTGCCAAATGATTTTTGTGGGCACAGACATCATTTTAGGCTCAGACACTGTATTTGCCACAATATGGTTACATACCTGCTTTATAGAAGACATGTCACGAATATACAAAATTCACTAGTTATTTCTCTACATTTTGGAAAAGAAAGGTGTAGACTCACAGAAAGATATCAATGAATTGCTATTGGGTTGGAGGGACAAAGAAATAGACAGTAGAAAATAAATGCCAGCTCTTCCTTAGTACTTTGGAGACAGGTTTAACTTAAAGGCCTCACTTGGCAGGACACAAATCTAGGTAACAGACATCTTTAGGACGTTTCTTTAACTCAGAAAAAAAAGACTTACGTATCTGAGCAACGGAAAATATTATTAGATGTATCATTTTCCAGAACTCTAAAAGAAAATACTTATTTGCCTTTGAGTATATGGAGCACTCAGAGCAAGGTAATAGTCTTGTGACAATTTTTGACATCATCTACCACAATAAAGCTCTAATTCATCCAGGCAACTGGAAGATTATAACTGGCAACTATAAAGACTTAGAGATAACGACAACTAGTGGGCACTCCAAAGGGAGCACTTAAAATGAGATTGCTTAAAAAAATACTTTAGTAGTCACCTAAAACAGCATTAAGCACAATAAACTACATTTAACAATTTACATGTCTCCTATTAATGTTTATACTGCTGATTTACACAGTATGCAATTTTATTCTTCTTTTTAATCTACAAATACTTCTGCCAAAGTTACTACTACATGGGAGAAGGGAAAAGCATAATACACTGTTGAAATAATTGTGTATTCATGCATAATTTCATAATGTGATTTCAAAAGCCACATGCTCCTGGAGACCTTTGTGCCTTCTGCCTATTACAAGAATTGGACATTAGAAAGGTCACTTATAGCATGACCAGTAGCAGCAATTCCATACAGTACTCTGAGGAATTAACATTTATAATCAAACATAATGAAGTATTTTGCAGGGCTCCAGATGATTTAAGGAAGTCATATTCCTGTCTTTTACTGATAAGTTAAATAACCCTCAAAACTGCAGCTCTACCTGTTGTTGGCACAATCCACTTTGGCAGTCCAGGTGCTTTTGTTCTAGCTGGTGCTGGTGTGGTCTTACTAAGAGCTGTGAGAGAGTTTAAAAAAAAAAAAAAAGAAAAAGAAAAGAAAAGAAAAAGGGTTCCATGAGAAGAAAACAGACTTTTATGTGATACCAATAATTCCACATTAAAGAAAAAAAAAAAAAAGTAACACTTGCTGTGATGATATACACGGTTTTGCTTTTTTTTTTTTTCTGATATGGAAAGGCTCTACCTCTAGACTGATTAATTGAAAGAAAAATACCCTTTTTCTCAGAAACACCTAAAATTCTACTGAGAATAAGTGAAATTAATTAATTAATTAATTAATCTCCTCCCCATCCCAAACCAAATAAACAATTATTACCAGGTCTGATCTGTGATTTGTCAGATGGCTTTGGTCTTGCAGAAGTGAGATGTGTTTTATGAGGTGCTAAAAGAAATAAGGTTCAGTTTAAATGCTATGTGTAAAAGAAACACCAATGTAATTACACAGTAATTTGTCAGAAAAATGGTCCATGCACCAATGCGATACAGCAAAATGGACGTATGAGAATTCTATGAGTTCCAATCCAAAATGCACGCTGAAAATGATAGTTTCTTAGTGGCCAGATGACTCCATCATGCAGTCTGACCAGTTACATTCATGTTTAGGTTTAGGAAAAGATATAAAATATTTACAGCCAGTTACCCAACTGTATATGGATACAGAGTTAGCTCTGCAAGGTATCCATGGCCTTAAGACATTTAATTAGGTTCTGTAAAAAACAAACAAACAAAAAACCTCAAAATAAAACACCAAACTGAACCTCTCCCTTCCCCCCCAATCAAATATTCAGATAAAAACATGAAACATTAAAATATTGCTGAGAAAACAACTGGAAGCATTCAATGCCACTGTGTAGGGCTGATGAAGCCTAGTGCCTCTTCAAGGATAAAATCAGAAGCCTTCAACCTTTTCTTATTAGCACCTTTCACTTGCCAAATAATTTTGATATATTAGTTGTTACAGAATCTGTGTGAATCACATTGAAAGCTGAAAGTGTAAGCAGTAGTCACTGTCAAATGTGCCAAATTATCAGCCTCTGTAACTCAAATTTTTAAATGAATAGGTATTTGATAGTCAAATCTAATAACCATTCTATCCACAACACTTAATCCAGCCTCTCTGAAGTGTCAGAGAAAATACTTATGTGGGGAAGAACATAATATTCATTTTTGACATCTGCATTTGGAAAAAGTTTTACGGATGTAGATTTAGTATTTTATAAGGAAAAAGGTGGAAGCCAGTTACATCAATGTTTGCAACACTACACATCTGAGGATCACATACAGAGCACTAATACTGTTTAAAAGCTTTATATCATCTTTGATTTTCAGAGCAATGAGCAAAAGCCATTTGATAAGGGAAAAAATAAATTTTCAAATTATATATTTGAAATGTTTTTAAAGGTAATAATTAACAGATCCTTAAACTGTACTGATTTTACTCAAGATCTACAGACTCTCAATACAACAACCTAGGAAAAACCTAAAAATTACCTGTTTTGAATTGTGGAGTTTCAGTTGCTAGAACATCTTTGGGCTTGGGTGAAATCTGGTAGGTTTCATTTGGAACTGAAAGTAGAAATATTATTGCTTATCAAATGCAAATGATTTATTTTAAACATAAGACACCACAGTTGGAAGGAAATTTCAAACTATCTTAGTGCAGACCATAAACAAAAAGAGTCAGTGCTAGAAACCTGGCTGAAAATCACGCTTTTATACAGATAAAAGACTTTTCAAGACTGGGAAGATACATATCACTAGTAAGAAGAAAAGATGGTCAGGTAATGCCTTTTTGTATTATACCTCAGCCTTGTACATTTCTAAGAAGAATTGCATGGAAAAAAATTGGCTGGAAAATTAAAATCATCAACATTTTGTACATGCACTGGAATGTGACTAACAAATGATCGTAACATAAAGACATATTAAGGTATTTCTGTTTATTACAGTGAAAGTTTAGCCATAAAGCAAAAGCAGAGAAAGTAAAGTTTTATAAAAAAATAAACTGACATAATACTTTCATTACCCAAAGTAATTTTGGACCCATCAACAACGTGAACTGTTATAAGGTTAATTGATCCCAGGTGTGTTGCCCTTGGAGCTACAAGAAATAAAACATTGTTCTGTGAGAAGTGAGATTAAAGAAGTTGGATTTCATTAAGGATAGGTGTCTCGTTTGTTTCATGAAAGCCTATCTACACATCTGCTAAGACAATTTTAACAAACATGAGACAGACACATGTTCTGATTAATCTGGCTGTATTTTCATGCTGACAGCCAGACAGCACAACTATTCTGCTGTGCCCCCACCAACCTTCAGGACAAATGTCCTTAAGGTGGAGTTCTGACAGTCTTTGGTCTTATTAATTTGCATTTCCCTAAAAGATTTCTACAAGCTTGTAGTAACCTATTTATATTTCAGATATTCCTCCCTCAGCCAAATTTGACTGCATTTAGTGAAAGATATCTAAGTTACTGGATGAAAAGGAGATTGGCAGGCAGACACACACACTACAGGTATTTCTGTCTTTCAGAAATGAAGTTAAAACATGGAAGCTGGAAATCAACCTACTTACTAGCATATAGGGTACTGGCTAAATAGTACCATTCGTTTTTTGACAGCTTCCCTAACAGCAGTTTATTTTGTACATACATCATAATGATTTAAAATCTAAAAGGAAAAGAATAGACCTATAAATTCTGTTTTCTAAAATTCTTCATGCAAAACTAACTTTGTAGTGATACTAAAACATGGCACTCATTAACTATGACATAATTAGAAATAGCTCTTTTTCAGCTGAGACTTAGAATCTAACTTGGCTACCTAAGAGAACCTTTCAATATAAGGTCTTTAGAAAATAAATCTTTTTCCTGGACTGTTTGGTTTGATTTTCATAGTAACTTGTTGTACAGTTCTTGAATGAATAGGGTCTCTGCTTAAATTCTTTTTGAATATAAAAAAGGGCTAGAAGTCTAAGGTTGAAAAGAGGGTAAATGATAAAACTATTCATGAAACTATTTGCCTAAAACTGAAATATTGTCAGTTTGGAGGTTACATCAAAGAGTAAGAAAGATTAGGAGCTGCTCTTTCTCATAACCATGTTGTCACTCCTCCTCTAATAATGTTTTTTTCTCCTGTAACCTTCCTACCTAGTAATTTTTATGGAAATAGTTCACACCCAGGGTAAAGCTGAGGTATCATCAACTTTCATTATAACTATGAATTCCTAAATCTACTGTAATTACTGCAAAAATCACTGTTAGGAAGAAGGTATCTATACTTTTAGCATCTAACTACCTTGGTCTGAGATTCTGTAACCTGTGTTTCAAAAGTACTTGAGAAATTGAAGGAAATGTATTTACAGGAATAAAATCCCCCAAAAGAAAAGAACTTAGGGAAGCTTTTATTAACATTAATCAAATTCCTCACATTTTTAATGGCTACTACCCACCAATTCAACAAATAAATGTAAAAACCATAACCTTCTTAGCTTCTGCTCTCCATGGAAATTGATGAAATTCTTGGGCATTCTCTTTGATATAATTAATTACCATACTCTGAGCTGAACAATACTACTAATTTCTGTCTACATGTCATGCATATGACATGACAGCAGAAAGTGTAACTAAGGTAGTGACACAATAACACTTTCAGTTACAAACTTCAAATTACCAGGTTTAGTCTGTGGTACTTCTGGCCCGACAGATGTTTTGGTTTTGGAAGGAATGAGCAGTGTTTCTTTTGGAGCTGAAAGAAAAGGAAAAACATTATTATTGTATTCTTCAGGAGTCATGATCCAATGCCATATTTAGCCCACAGAAAAAGCATGCCTCAAATGCCTGAAAAAAAAGACAATAACAACTCCATGGCTTTCTGGAACCTAAAACAAAATGACTATCCAAACCACAGAAAAGTCCTAGCACTGTACTGTAGGACGAGTTGAGCTAGAGGCTAAAATTCTTACTCTAAAGGAAAAATTAGACCACTGAATTTGGTTGGAGATCTGACGAACATAGGCTTCTCACCAGATACGAGATCTAGGCTATTTCTACTTTACTTCTATGATAAAACTGAGACTCATTTGTATTGAGAAACATGCATGTGTGTAAGCACGTGTAAGAATCAAGAACAGTGGAATGATGTTACACAAATTACCAGGCCAGAGCACATTCTCTACAATTTTCTCCATTGAAAAATTAAAGATACCCACATCTTAACTTTAAGGAAACTTATTTACCCATTGTTGCCCAATGCTCAGTGATAGTAGAAGATTTTGTAATAATTGTTTGTGGAGTTGTCTGATGTATTGCTGTTGAGGAGAAAATGTGAAGAATCTTAGAATATGAAACTGTAATAGAAACAAAGTAGCATTTGCACTATTTCTAAAACTTTCAAAATGCCCCACACTAAAGAATAGTAGAGCATCTTAAAAATCAACTGCTGACAAATACCATTATCTTTCCATTAACTTCTCCTATACATTCCTTCTATAAAAGAAATGGGAAGAGGCACAGCCCCCCATAACTATTTTTAAGACTACTTTTGTTTCAGTACAGCACACAATGTCAGTTGCTAATTGTGCAAGCACATTGTTAAAGAGTTCTGTTGCATTTTATGGTAAAAAAAATAATGTGCTCACAGAGAAGCATCTCTGATTATCAGGAAGTAATCAGAGAGAAGTCAGTCCATCTAGCCATTAAAATTTGTTAACACCCACACTATTGTATTTTAGTTATCACTTGCTTGCTATACTACTAATCTTACTATTATTTAGAGTGTAGTTTTGGCATATTTTGGATTGACTGACTTAAGTGTAATGCATTTGTTTCAGCACAAAATCCACTACACATAATTCCATTAAAAAGCACGAAACCTGAGGCTAAGGGAAAGAATGATTAAACACAAACACAAAATCAAAATAATGACTCCATTACCAGGTTTGGTGTGTGTCAGTCTTGATTTTTCAGATGTTTTTGATTTGGTATGAATGAACTGTTTTTCAGTTGGAGCTGAAATAAAAACAAACAGCACCCAAAACAATAATTGAAAACACACACTGCTTTCATAGCACACAGGGAACATATGTAGGATCAGATCTGTAATAAGGCAAATCATGTAAGGGTAAAGCTGAAAATCAATCGGTTGGAATTTCTGCAAAGAAAGGAAGACAAATTAAGTGGCCACTGACAGAAACAGAGTTCCCCAAAATAATACATACAAATTTGTAGCTTTGAATGAAGCCGTGAAGAATACACTCACAAAGAGCATAGTAATGGGACAAAAATAGAAAGTAGTAGCCTGTATATTCCACATCTGCCATACGTAAGTATCTGAGGACTGGATCTGTTTTTCAGTGGACCCTTTGCATTAGACTTGATTTATAAACTAACTTCTTTGTTCTTATGTGGGAACTATTCAATCTTGCTATCTTCATACTCTTCAGTTAAAAATTCTTGCCATATAGGAACCATTTACTGGAAAACATTTTCCTAGTGCCAATGTGTGAGGTCCTCAAAATACATGCCTTAGCCTGTGCATTCTTCATCCCCTTTGTTCTAAAGAACTATTTTCTGCATATGATTATTACATCAGGTAGCCCCAGATGTGTACAACAGGGCACATAGACTGATAAAGCTATACAAAGAGATATCGAATGAATACTAACCTAAGTATCAATACATACAGGGAATATATATAAAAACAGAAACATGATGGAAAGCATTTTTCATTTCCTATTTCTCTTCATTTTTTGAAGATTATCAAATGGATGTTAATACTTTATTAATGATATTTCATTCTCAGAAAATCATGGTCAATGACTGTCTCTGAAACTGGGGACAGAGAACACAGATTGCTCAAGCAATACTCCTGCTACCCAATCCTGCTTGGATTCATTGACCTTATTTGGTCTGCATCTGACATTTAATCTAAGACGAAAATATTCTCAGCTAATGTTTCATATATTTATGGAAGTTTTCCCAACATGGATGACTAGAAATTAGGAGAGAAGATGGCTGTAAGAGCTAGTATTTATTTTGGAGGGCCACACAGCTGGTCTGATTTGGTACAGGTTATGCTAGAGTTGATACCTTATCATTTTTCTTGTGATTTTCTTCTGTAAAATTATACCATAAAGAGTGAAGGAGAATATTTTTGGATGATGGTATCCATACCTCAGATGCAGAAATTACAGGAATCACTTCCTGCTCTTTAAATAAAGTTCTCTTTTACTGAAAATAATATAACATCTGAAGAATTATGTCATCCTGACAGGAAAGGCTAGAAGACAAGGAAAAGAACCTTCAAAAGTAAATGAGCTCATGTATTATTACCCTTATCAATACCAAAGGGCAAGCAAGTATCTAGAAGCAGAAAAAAACTTCATTATTAGTTTTAATATTATGTAATGAACTTTTTCGAAGAATACCTTCTCTAACAAGAATGGAAAATAGAGTAATTGCTTATGAAGTACACATGATTACCCAGTGTTGCCTTTGTTCTTTCAGGAATATGAGGAATCATAGTAGTATCTGGTTCATGGAAGGTTGGAATGATCTCTGTTGGAAAAAATGTCAATAAATGCTCAGAATAATGAAGAGAGCCTCCCTTTCCTCCCCGCCCTCTTAAAAACAGCCTTCAGCCCCTACTATATACACCAGTAAGGTGTTTTTTAAAAAAGCAATGGGCATTTACCTTCAGAGATTTCTGGTTAGAGAGAGCTCAATTTTTTTGTTTGCTTATTTGTTTTTAGCATCTAGATACTTAAAAAACAACAGTAATAACCCTTCAGTGAAATCAGTGATTATCTTATGCAGGTCAGTCAGATTTATGATGGGAAGTCTCCCAATCAAAATACAACTGAAGGAAGTCCTCAGTCTAACTTGGATGAAAATGTGTACGTAAAGGAAAAACACTGCAACAACTTTAAGAGGCTTCTCTTATAAGAGTTTCAAAAACATGGAGCAAACAATTGAAGTGTGTTGCACAGATAAAAGCTGTGAATAACTTTTTATTATTGATTTAAACATACCGGTCACTACTATTTCTTCTTCTGGTAATATGCATGTAATATAAAATAAAGTCTTGAACTGTTGCAGTTTCCATCCATGGTGGAATGACTTAACTGCAGCAATGCAGAGGTTTCATAAGCTAGAGTGATACCAGGTAACAGCACAGGTAATGTTGACAACTCCCCCCACTGCCCACCCTGAAAGCAGTTGCTCAATTATCAACCAAAGCTTGTCAAAAGACCAGATAATTTACCAGGCTTGCTGTGTGGAGCATCTGGGATGGGAGGTGCTTTAGGTTTAAAGGGAGTATGTTGTGGTTCTTTAGGAGCTGAAAGAAAAGATCTATTTTAAGGGTTTTTACTCTTCAAAAACTAGACAGTTTCATTGCACAGGAACTGCATGCCTCGCACTTGCAAAATAAAATAAGACCCTTAAATGAGAAACAGGAAAACTGAGTGTCAGAATGTAAAGGAAAAAGAGAATCATGATGAAAATGTGTGGAAAATTGATCAAGAAAGCAGAATCTGGAGTCAAGCAACAAAAACTGAAGGAACACAGATGACTATCATGGAGATGCTTCCTTCTGCATTTCAGAGCTCATAACTGCAATACCCATGGCATGCTTGTCTCCTAGAAGTATCAAAGGAATTACAATGTGTGTAAGAGTGAAAGAAAATTTCTGTGATGACAACAAAACAGCTAGTAATTTTTCAATACCTGGAACAGAGTAGAATTAAATTCACTAAATATTAAAGAAACCAAATTAAAACCCCATAGAGATGAGGAGTGGAAAAACAGACTAATGATATGCGATCTTCGGTCCAAGGAGCAGCAGGGAAAAAGTAATAATGACTAGTCCAACGTATCATCTTGACCTGTTGCTCTCTTTGGTTGTTCAGCTGCAAATGCAGCATGTGCTAAAACTTCATAAAAACAAGAATGTACACAAAATTAGTGATAAGTACAAGCAAAAGGGTAAAAATACTCTTTACATGACTAATTTATTTTCAAATTGGAACATATATTTAAATTTGTTCTTAACTATTTATTGGTGGAATTAGTGCATATAGCCTCACTCAAAAAAAAGGGTTCAGCTGATGCTTTCAGAACCACCAGGAGTTACAGAGGTTTGTCAGTTTACAAGTATGTAAATTCCTACATATTTTGAAGGATCAAATTCCGTTACCAGGACACATAAAATCTGAGTGGTTTGAGTTACAGATATTTAGAGTCATACATAAAGGCCCTCAAATATGTTTTTCTCTATGCATTTTTTGATAGACACAGAAGAGATGAAATTTCCAAGAACATTCTTACAATGTTTGTATATTTTCTACAATATTTGTACATATTCTACCCTGCTATGCAGATTATTCATCAGTGATAGCTGTCATATGACTGAAAAGCATATACAAATCATCAAACTCAGCCTTTAAAAATACAAATCAGCTTTATCTTTCTTTAAGCACATATTTAATGATCATTAGAAAATCTATTTGTTTGTAATGCAAAGAGATGTTAATCAATATTTGATACGTTGAGGAAAGTTAACCTGAAAGAAACCCTGAATATTCAAGCACAACAAAACAACAACATATTTACCAGGTTTTGTGTGTGGTACATATGGACTTGGTGATGCTCTGGGCTTGGAAGAGACTCGTCGACTTTCTTTTGGACCTGTGAAGATGAGTGAAGTTTTGAACATGTTATTGAGGATGATGATCCAACATAAGTCTTTTAATTATTCTGACAATAGACTCATTTTCTACAAAAATTTGTTTTATGAAGTATTTATTCCATTTGAAAATAATCACAGAGATCTTCTGTCAGTGCCATCAGTATTATGTTAGTGAAGAGACTAAAGACAAAGTGACTGTTACAGTGCAGTTTTGGACTAACTCTCCACTCCTCTTAGTTCTATCAAATTGAGCTTTCTACAGGGTAAACTGCTGTAGTTCTAACAGTTCCCCTAGCGTTAATCTTCTCAAGTGTTCTCAAGTGCTTCTTCTCAAGTGCCTTCTCAACTGTTTCATACTAAAAAAATCTGATGCTCATTTAAATCAACTTCACATTAAAAAAAATCTCCAGCAAAGCAGTCAAAGCAGAAAAAATTTAGAAATTTACCACTAATTTTCAAATGGACAGAACTATTTCAAAGTTCTTAGAACAGTACTTAGAACTACAAATACATTCTATGGAAAATAACTACATTCACATTCTATGGAAAATAAGACACAAATATTCCTATGTGCAAGGGCTCAAGATGAGTATCAACCCTCACATTCCTACCATTATACAACGTATTAACATTTTTATATATATAGCTGATTATCTTGTTCCATGACTATGGAGCTATGTAGCAAAATTTGATTATGACAGTAAAACAGCCTAGTCAATAAGTAACTATGTACCTTCAGAGAATCTATCAATTTTGAAAATTTTCAAAATTATAAAACTTTAATGCACAAAAGGGCAAAATATTGATAACCTTACTTGCTCTAGTTGGAGGAAGACGTGGACTGGGTGGTGGTTTAGGTTTGGAAGGCCCATGACGTGTATCTTTAGGAGCTGAAAGAAAGAAACTGGATTACACCATACTAAAATTTTATGAAGTATCTGTGATCACTCCTACCCATAAAAGTCAACAAAACAGAGCAAAGCAGAACCAAAGATATTCTATGGATGTGATGCAAGAGAGGAGATTTTTTGGAGCCAAATCATGCTATAGAGAAAAGAAATTATGTTCTGTGACATATTGTCAACTAAGCATGTGACAGAATTACTGGTTCTATTTAACAAGAGGACTTAAAAAATAAAAGAAGAAAAGAAAATAGGTAGCTTCAAATAAAAACACACCACTGCTCTGTAATGCAGGTTGTACTGGAATGATTCACAGTACCAGAGTCAAATGATAAAAATGTCTTAGTCAAATGGATCTGACTTAGAACCCAAAGATCACTGAAGTGATTCTGTTCGGATGGTGGAACTGAGGCTTGAGTGAAACAGAACTATTTTTCAGACTTCTATGAAGGACTGAATTTCATTTAGTAAAACTGGAGTGGAAGGGAAGCGGATAAAGAAAACTTGCAACATGCAGCTCTGCTCACCCAAACCACATGACTAACTAGAACAGTGCAACCTCTATAGTATGACTGAGAACATGTGAGTTAGGATCCTGTTCTGATCTCCCCTCTGCCTCTTATCATTGAATATTGAAGCAAATTGTCCTATGTTATATGCATAAAAACTTGAAAGGATCCTCCCCAATTGTTTTGTAGAAAATAAGAAAAGAGACAGAGAATCTTGACTGTTAAATTATTAAGGCATATACAAAGAAAGGTGACAACCTTTTGCAGGTCTACTCTTAATGATTTGCATTAAAGAGGAAAGACAACATGACTAACCAAGTAAGAAAGCATCATTACCTACTGTTGACTTCGGTTTCTCAGTTCTAAAAGTAATTGGTTCCAGAACTGCATTAGCACAATAAAAAACAGAAACAAGTATCACCAAGAAGAATCAAAACATTACAATCACTACTTCCACAATGATCACACCATCCTCATTTCAGCCAATGATAGATGGTCACTCCTTGAAGCTCAGTATATGCCAGAGTATAGTGCTGCTCAGAACTGCCTACAGTTCAAGGCAGTAGCTCTACTACAGAGCACACTGCAGCTTGGAATGAGCAAGTGGCTATTGGGTGCTTAGTTGCTGGCCAGGGTCAACCCACCACAGTACCTCATGCAATTGCTAGTGTGAGTTGTATAACTTTCTTTCTCCATCTTTAATTAGCTCAGGATAGTAAATCGCTCTATACCAAGCTGTGTAAACTACATTATAGAAAGTAGTACGCATTGTTAAATCTCTGAGCAACATAAGGGCTGTGCAAAAGTGAACTGAAAAGTATAAATTAATCATTGTGCCTGGGAAAGAAAAAACAAATGCATAATTTGAGAAATACAGAAAAAAAACCCCAACCCTTCCTCTCCTCAGTGAATCCGCTCTTTTTCACTTTCACAAAACCCAAGCAAATTCACACAGAAAAGACCTACTTCCCCTGACAACTGCACAGAAAATGCTCACTGTTGCAGTGACTTAAAATGTAAAAAAGAACTGAACACAGAGATTTTAAACTTACCAGGTTGCTTTTAAATTCCATCTCTCATGGCATGTGATACTGGATTTTATCTGCCAAGGACTCCTCCAACAATTATGACCAAGGAATATATAAAAACCTGAAGCTCCACTGATCAATTAGAATTTATAAGACACACATATCAATATAATAAGATAAAGAAACAGTGTACTTACCAGGCTTGGTTTGTGGCACCTCTGAGCTTGGTGATGTTCTAGGTTTGGAGGGAACACGCTGTGTTTCTTTTGGAACTGAAATTTAAAAAAGGGCAACTATTAAAATCTTTCAAGAACTCATACTGACAGAAGACATAATAATAAAAAAGAACATATGCCAATGGGACCCTGTGGAAAAACAAATAACTTGTATGGGTAATGGAGAAGTATGAATGTCTGGTACACAAATAAATAGTGCTGATGGAGAACCACTGTAACAGGATAACATAAAGCAAGGCCAGTATGGATGGACTAGTATAACAGATAAAGCAGCACATGACAGAAACTGAGTATAGAGACACGTCATCAAAGATAGACTGTGGTTCTTCCATCAACTTTACAGCACATATTTGTCTGAGAAAAACCAAACGAGGATTATGAGTTGTTAGTGTAAAATCACCAAAAAAAATTTACAGAAGGATGAAATTAAATAGTAAAACAGTGGAATTACAGTGGAATACAATGAAGATGTGCTTGTGATTCTTGGTGCATACTGAGAAGAAAGCTAAATGTGATGGTCCCTGTAGGTAAAACTGTTACCTATTGTTGGTTTTAATTGATCAGCTCTAAGTGATACAGATTCCAGAACTGTATCAGAAACAAAATATAAAAGCTATTATGAAAACTGAAGAGAATAATTCCACTTACATTTAGTATCACTTGTCTAAAAACTGCATTTTCAATTATATACTATGTATACCACCTCACATTATAACTGTTATATTAAATGAAGTCTCTGAGTGTAGCAGTGTAAGCTGAAACATAATATGAGCTTAGCTCTCTCATGGGTTTCAATGATATATCAAAATATGTATTACCCCTTTATTCAGAAAATGACTTTGTAGGGACACAAATGACGTCCCTTTGAAAATGGTGTATTTCAAATGCAGTTTATATACACAACTGGAATCAGAGACCACTTGCTTGTTTTCTGGATGCTATATTATTAAAGAGCATTACAGTGTATTGCATTGCATGATCACATACTTCAGCTCTAAACTGGCATGGATTTAAAATAAAACTGGGTGTTTAAAGTGCATAAGGATACAAAATTGATGTTATTTCTTTGCATTTCCCACATTATAAAAAGAGGCACAATAGAAATGGTATCCCTCTCTGTGTCAATGCTTCTGTATGGGTGACAATAAAAAAATTATTTGCATCTTTTATTACAGTCACAATTTAAGTGGATGATGCTGTAATAAACAGTCAGTATATTACAGATTCTTCAAGGAAGAGTAACTTTTAAAAAAATAAACAACCACAAAACAGTATCATGAAGTACTGTATAAACAGTATGTGGAAGTTGCATTTTTGGTTGTAGTTTAGAAACAAACTTTTGCAATATGACATGGTTAAAAAATTATGAAAGAACAAAGATTTTGACTGTTTCCTACATAGGAAAATCATATTTAATAGATAACATCAGCTTTCAAAAATATTGCTTCACGTCTACAATTTCAAGATATTCAGTAATGTTAATATAATGAAATTTTTCACATTTACCAAAAGATAACATATGTTGACAAATTTTTATACCTTTGAAATTTTCTGGTGATATTACAAACTATATAGCAGAGGACAGAGAGTAGTTTTTTCTGTCTGCCATTGAATTCAATTTCCCTCATATTTAATGACATAGTACAAAACCCCAGTATTTTGAAATACGGGTAAAGGATCATTAATATTAATAAATATTAATATTTATTTTAAAAAGTAACTATACACTGGGTAAGTTGCTCATTTATGTAGAAAATAATAATGCAATGAAATTAAGTAATTATGACTTAAAAGGGAAATATATTTATTCTAACAATGCAAAGCACTGCTGGAAAGTAGCTCTAATGCATTAGTTGTTAGGTATTTGCTTTAGTTAACATTGTAATTTGAGTTTAGCAACAATACTCTCATCCTGCTGCCACGAAGTATCAGAGATTTACTCTTTTGCATGATGGAAAATACCTAGGCAATGTCACCACTCCTGAAAACTGCGTATAAATTACTGAACATACAGCAGAACAGAACCCCATTATGTTTTAACTGGCTCAGATAACTAAACAGCTGCTCAAAAACACGTTTCAATCCAATATAAACTGTATTAGAAATAATCACACAAAGCAATTTACCAGCTTTGGTTTGTGGAATATGAGGTTTGGGTGAAGTTTTAGGTTTAGAAGGGATACGCTGAGTCTCCTTTGGAGCTGGAAGAGAAAATGTGGGTAAGAAGTTGGTTAAATTGCACAGTAATTAGCATCTGATATCAAGCTGAATACACAAGCACAGAAACCTCACACCTGCAAGAGAGAAAAAAGTTTCTTTATAGGAAGTAGGAAAGAAATTCAAGTAATACTCTCTGCGTGTTTACATCAATCTAAGCAAGAAAATGGAATTTCAGCAATTTTTGAAACTCAGGTTTTATTTTTTTAAATAAAAAGCTGTGAGAAGCACAGACAAGCATAATCATGAGAAAGGAGAGCTGCCAGCTTGGTTTTCTTAAAAAAAAAAAAAAAAAAAGAGACATTCCAACTCTGAAGAAAGCAATATGTACAACTGTCATGAATACCCAGTGAAAGAATTGCCTAGAAGAAAAATGAAGGTTAATGAGACAACCCTGAGGCGTAAGGTGATGACTTCAGTGATGCTTTCTGTGATGAAAAAAGCAAACATGAAAGCTTGCCAAGGAAATATCATTACCTATCGTTGACCTTGATGGTTCAATTCTAAGTGTAATAGGTTCCAAGACTGCAACAGAAACAGTATGACAAGGTAAGCATGGAATGTACTCCAAAACACTTAAAATTACTCCACTGGTAAATACAAAAGCTTAATACTACTCCACAGTAAGGCTGATCTTCAAATTAACTTTTAGTTTTTAAAACCATGGTCAGTTAAACTTCCTACTAATACAGATTCAATAAGAAAAATATAATTGCACAGACTTGATGACAATGAAAGCAAATATATGTTAATAGTAAATTGCTGAACAAGCAAGGGAAGAGATCACACAGCTTAACTCAGAGACAGCAAGGGGGTCTTGATACACAAAAATATCAGGTATCCCCAAACTGAAATCTGCTACTACTTAAAAGCGGCATCTTGACCATGACAAAACAGATGATTTTTTTCCTCTAAAGTGAACAGGCAAGCAGAGGACTAAAAGGCTGCTATTGATACAGCTACGTAATTATCTGAAAATATATATTTTGATAAAGTCTATTAGGTTTTTCTCATTATATCCCCTTATAATTTGAATCACAAAACCGAAATACCATGCCCTTTTTTCTCCACAAAACTATGTCAAATTGGGGGAAAAAGAAAAAAAAAATCACAATCCTAAATTATGAAGTGGTACAATCTATAAAAAATTTCTATCAATACAGAAAATATATTAAAATAATATTAATTGATAATCTTTCTAATGTGCTCACTACATATCCCTGGTTTGCAATGACTTTGCTGTCACTCAAGCACATAATTACTTTCAGAGTTCAAATGCAAAATCTTTCTGTAAAATACTCATTTCTATTTTCAGATTGCTGTTAAAAAATCCCTGAGTTCTTAAAACAAAAAAATAAACAACCTTCAGACATTCAGAATAGAAAGAAATTCTCTGTTAGGTCTGTAATTTTTTTTTTCTGAAGCAATTTGGTTTCTCTTTGTATAAATATTATCCCAAAATACTCAACAAGTTCTTTCTTCCCTGGTGCTATGGGTTTAATGCATGAAACAGTATTGGATATGGGCAAAACAAGCAGAGAGAGCTTTTGAAGACAGGGATAATCAAAGAGTTGGACATTTTTCTGTAGAAAAATTTGCTTCTAAGAGATTAGCCGAAATTCAAAGAAAAGATAGCTAAGAAATAATACTAAGAAAACACTGCTTTCCAATGTTGACTTTGGCAAACCAAGGTCATTAGAAGAGTTTTAAGAGTACTTTATGAAGTAGAATTTACTGCAGTTGGAAACAGTGAATCTATTATTAGTGATTTGTTGCTGATTAGCCAAAATATATTGATTCTATTTAATCAAATAATCTAAGCACAGATTTAAGGCCATTCTCATCCAGTAAAGTATTATATATGTAGTTGGCTTCATCCAGGTGTAAAAGAGCTAAGATATACCTTTAAAAACATCTTAAAGTGCTTCTCAGAATACAATGTACAGAGTGAATGCAAACAGTGACTGAAATCTTCCTCTGAATCAGATATGACATTTTAAGGCTCACTGCAAAGGACACCTTTGTTCTTAGTTTGCATTAAAAACATATATATTAAACACACCACTAAATATATATTCTCATACCAAAAAAGGTAATTATTATTATTACTTTTTTATTCTTAAATTTAACGGATTAACTGAAAGGATGCAACATTTTCCAAAAATTTCAGAAATTATCAAGCAATGCTCAGTTATGGGCAACAAAGAACTCTTTTGCAGAAATTACTCAGCAGTTTTTCATTTTAAATGTGATTTTTAGATTACACATACTATTTTTATGTTTCATAAAGTTTTACTTTATGAAGTTTAGTGCAATAATTCTTATTCTAATGTAACTGAGGCTTCTAATCAGATACCTTTGAAACGATATCCTGTCTTTTAGAAGATAATATATCCACGCTAGAAACATGGAGAATAACAAAGCACCAAGACTCTGTTTCCATTGGGTTTGGACCACATATGAATAAGCAAGAAGCCTACAGGAAAGAAGAATGACTAAAGATGACTCATAATCATTACCCTCTGTAGTCTTTGGATGTTCATATGCGTAGGGACTCTTAGCAGTGACTGAAACTGGAATGGTTGCTGCTGGAATAAAGAGAATTTTCTTGAGAGGAATACAGGTGCATCTATATATATTTCTCAACATCTAGTACAGCTGATGTGCTCTTGTTTCCCAATTAAAATTCACCTCCTCCCCATTATTCAAATGGAAACACTGAGTAAGTAATAAGTTTACTGAATGTTCTGAAGCAACAGTAACATCTTTTGCTGCTCTTGCTACAGGAACACCACTGGCAGAGAAGCTCTTCATCTTCCTGTTTTCCTGACAACTGTTTTTTTTTTTTTCCTTTGTGGCTGTAGACCACTGAAAAGAAACAGTTCCAGAGAAATCTTTGTGGAATCAATGTGCTTATCCAAACCTTTAAACTGTACTTCACTTGTTTACTCTGCTTTGACTCTTCTTAGCCTATGTTTTATTACCAATACCTCCTAGAACTCTCTCTCTATCATGACACAGATTTTAATTAGGAAAGAAAAAATGATTGATGTATATTGTGCAGTTGCCTCAAACTTTACTTTTGGACATACTCACAAATTGCCATGCAAAATCCACAATGTGATTTGTACTCACAAGTACACTTGTTTTGAGGAATTTACCTTAAAACTTTTAAATAAAATAAACTCTGAAACATAAAACTTCAAAAATTCTGTCAGTTTAGATATAAAATTATTTTACAAACTTAAAAGTCTTCATTTCCTCGCATGAAGTTTTATGATGAGAGGATTATATTTAAGGGGGACTGTATTTAAGTTTAAAAGACTGAATAAAGGAATTGACATATTTTATTCAGAATTTAAAATCTTCCCTCACTTATTTACTGGCATTTTTTATAGTTAATAATTGATGTATTTGATACTATTGCCACTGCTCTAAGAAAGCAGAATACTCCAAAATGTTGTTCAGGTCAAAAAAAATGGACAATAAAGTAGGTTGCCCTACTCCGGTAGGGAATCTCCCTAGAGAGAACTCCAAGGGCTCCCCTACTCCAGTGGTGGAGTCTCAATCCCTGGTGATACTAAAAAAACTGTCTGGGCACAGTCCTGGGCAGCTGGATAACTGGCCCTACTTGAGCAGAGGGTTGAACTAGATGACGTTCAGAGGTTCACCTCCATCTCAACCATCCTGTGACTCTATGAAAGGACATAGCAATTACCCAGTATTGTCATAGGCGATTCTGGATACAAAAAGACCTTAAGTTTGGAAGGAGAAAATTCACTGGGAATTGAAGAGGTGAAACAAAATTCTGCCAGAGAGCAATTATGAAGTTTTAAAATGTTCTCTGGGGAATCATGTCTATAAAGTAACTTTTGCTGGTAGGTAAATCTCTCCTTTATCTTTAAAGCCATGTCATTCAAAATGATAAAGCATGAAGTGACCTGCATTAAGTGACAGAACCATTCCTTTTAAAAAAAATAATAAAACATCCAAACCAGCTAGTGCAATCAGTTCTTGCTCCCACCCCCAGAGGACTCTGGTACAGACTGGGGTCACAAGCTGAAGAATGAGAATACACAGAAGCAACTATGGAAAATCATTCACTAGTAGTCTCTCTTCTTTGCCAAGTTCTTCTCTGAACTGCCCCATGTGGAAGTACTGTTCTGTCATGACAAAGACAGAACAGAATTCTTACCTATTTAACAACTGGAGACTACTTTTTTACACCTGGCAGCACTGAACACTGCATGACATATCTGTGCCACAGCACTATACTCTTCTCTAAATCCAAGCAGGGAAATCCAAACCAGCATACTAACCTAACAAGTTAGGCACTACAAATTCTTCCAGAACTAACCTAGGGCCATATTTTCATTGCATTATGTTTTTCTCATGAATCTTAAATCACTCAGATCTGGTTTTCCTTTTTTGTTTCTTTTTTTTTTTTTTCAAACATAAAATTCAACAATGCCATCTTCCTCCCAAGCCTAAAGAGATTCTGAAAGTCTCTAGTAATGACTTCTTCTCAGCCTATTAAAAAAAAAAGTTCATTAATAGATATATAATTCACATTTCATATAGACTTTGCTAGATAAAAAGAAAAGGCTGAGCTGGGCAATGGATTTCTAAGAATGATGATGTGAGGAGAATAAGACTGGGAGGAAATAAAATGCCTTTCATTTCCTCTGATTTTCTGAAAGCAGAACACCTAAATAAAATTCCAAGACAATACAAGAGGGCTTTGACATAAAAGTTACTCCTGATATTACTGAAAAATGCATTAGTTTATTGGGTTGTTACCACTGAGCAGCCAGGTAACCTGAGACTTTGAAGGTCAGAAAATGGTAAGAAAGTCATACACCAAGTTATCAGAGTTTTGATAGGCTGAGAAGGCATGGTTCTCTGGTGTGACTATACTTCAGAAGATGCATGTTTAGAAGTCCTTCCAGGACTCTCATATCCTAAGTAAGGGAGAGAAGACTGTAAAAGGAACAACTACATGTATGTACCAATCTATTTAACATTACTCTATCTTAACTTCAGTACTGTATAGAGACGGCGGAAATTTACACATAGTAGGCAGTTGAGATCCTACTCTACAACAGATAAATTCTGCAGTTCTCTTGAAAAAGTCTCATATTATACAAGTGCATGGATGCATACGAAGAACTAGCATTGTACTAGAGGCACAACAGAGTGCAAATGTATAATGTGTCTCAGGGACTCATTGGGATTCATTGGGAATCAAAGGATTCATTGCAAAGAACTATTCTTGTCCTCTTCTGGAAAGATAATGTTGCAGTGCAGTTGGATACATGGTAGAAAAAAAAATATATATATAATTCATTAGTACCTTTAGATAGATTAATGCAAACAATAATACAAGTGAACACAATCAGTGGTTGGGCATGATCACACTGGTAACAAGAAAAGGTTTTTTTCAATTATCCAAATACCAAGAAGAATGAAGCCGCAAAATTTGACTATAATGTAAATTTGGTTTGTTGAAAAACCTGAAAATTGTTTACATGCGAGTTTTTTAAATGAAGTTTTTGGCTCATTGGAAAAGGACAAATATTTTACCAGAAACACTACAAAAGTTTTATTAAGAGTGAGAGACAAAATTAACTTTCAGGAATTCTGTGAAGTGGGTCACAGTAAGTCAGTGATGAAGTATTATTTGATTCACTAATAAGGAAAGGTGACAATCACTGTCATGATATAAGTTTCTAATTTAAGCTGAACTCCCAAGTGATGCTGGAGTACAGAGAAGATCCTGCTCTTTGACCATTTTTTCACCTACCCAAAAGCCATGTTATCCCCATAAACTGCATATTTCATGTCCAAATAACAATTTCTGAACATTATCATTTGTCCCATGAGAACAAATGCCAAATTCACAAATACCTTCTTACAGGAAGATTGTTACAAGCTTAATTATGATTACAAAGTGTTTATGTCTGATTGATCAGTGAAATCACTAACAGAAAAAGGACAAGTAAATGGCATGTGTACAAATACAAAATCATGCTACCATCTTCATAGTTATATAGAAAGTTATATAGCCATCCATGTGGAAACATCAATAAACAGTGTTGATCTTGGCAATCCAAGGGTGTAAAATAGTTTCCAACAGTTTCCAAATGAGTTGGTTTTTTCCTCTGTGGTTTCAAAAAAATATTGCAAGATTCATATCTATATTCAGATATAGATATTTACAGCAGAGACAAATGTAATTGTTCTAGTAATACAATACTGTATTTCCTACATAAAAATGTTGTAGGAGCTGTAATTATAAACACCATTTGGAGACAGCTCCAAGTCATAAATGCCATTTAGTTAACAAATTTCACAAGGAATTACTTGGTACTTATTTTTTTTGAGAAAAAAATATTCACTGACAATCTGGAAAATATTTAATAATATTGCCTGATGTATTCTTACAATATGAAATTATGCAATTTTAATTTTTCCAGTTTCATTACAGAACATGTAATACCAGTAATATTTTTGTAAATATATTAACTTATTCTTCAGATCCAGAAAATGCCATGTGCCTTCTACTCTCCAACACAGAGCAACTTCAACCCCACTGTGAAGGTGTAATTTCACATGCCATCATAAAATATGCCTTTACTAAATTCCAGAGCAAAATTTAATTAATTTGCACAGTTCCAGGTAACTGCTGATGCATTAATGATCACTGGATCAATATGAATCTTATGGTTCTAGGCAAGATACTATAACAATCAGCAAAGCATGAGAATTTGCATTTGCTCGACTCTGTACTGAACTAAGTTGGAAAACTTGCTATTTTGAAATCAAAATCAGGAAAACAATTTGTTTCAATGCCAGGCCACACAACTTGGTGATTTGGGATATAACATTTAGAAATTCTCTTACTTTGCTTCAAGTATTTTTAGTCCAATATAAAAATTATATGCCTCAAACAGCACAGCTTCTCTCAGTGCCCATCCTTTGATGATTAATTACTGAGCTTCACATGGAATAAATTTAAACTAAAGTATACTACTTAAGTGATACATTATAAAAAAGGTTTTCTAGGGAATCAGTTACCAGGTTTAGGTCGTGGCTTTTTGGTTCTGGCAGGTGGTCTAGGTTTAGATGCAGAAGGTTTGAGCTTTGCTTCTTTAGGAGCTGAAAGAAATATACTAGATTATAAGATTATCTTTTCCATTGTATCACATAAAAATCGTATTCTGCAAGCCTGAAATGAAGCATTGAATGGCTACTGGGAACAAAAGCAAATAGTAAAATCAGATTTGCTAAGAAGGGTTCCCAAACATCTTCCTAAGACTTCCTACCCCAGCAAAAGCCCTGCTTGTTCTTCACTGCAAAAGCCAGTAAGTAAATTCAAAACATGTAATTGTAGGTTACAATTACATCAAAATGTTCCTTTGCTTAAGTTAGCAAATTCATTTTTGCAAGATATTTAAGAGGTAAATAGAGTAAGAGTAATACTGTTTATCCTTTTGAACTCTAGGTCCATCAAAATACATATGTAGACAAAATATTAAAAAATGTCCTCAGTTTTCAACAGTGAAAAGAAATTACTGAAAGGGAGCTGGAAAAACATGGAATCAATAATAAAAAAGTGAATTGCTTCATAACTGTAGTCACTGAATTCTCTTAATAAAATGGAAGTAGTACCATCAAAGTGGTAAAAATTAAGAGCAACCAGTCCTTTTTTTTCCCCCTGAACGTGCATGGGTTGAAATTGTAATTAGCTAATTAGGACTCTTAATCTGACATAAGATAAAGCTTAAGGTGAGTTTCAGGTAGTATAGTCAGTAATTTTGTTCATTTTTATAAAGTTGTGCTATGAGACTGCCTTCCAAGAAAAAGTTTCATAGCAAAAAAAATAAGAGTACAAAAGCATATGACCTTTATAGAAAGAACAGAGTAGAATGAGACATACAAAGTGACTGATGTTTAGTATTTTTCAAGCCAAAATTACATTCAGAAGGATTCATAACACAAGAGTAGAGTTAACATGTCCATCCAGTGCCACAGGAATCCTTCATTGAGAGTTCTAGGATTAAGGTCCACAACATTAACCTTACACTTGGCCTCTCAATAGTACTTCCAATGTTTTTCTGATGATTTTTTGAGCGTAAAGTGTGTTGGTATAGAAAAACTCCCAAGAAAATGAAAGACAATTCTGGTCCCCAAAATTTTACTGTACTATAGAACAATAAAACCGTATGAAAAAATACCAAATTTCTTTTTCTCCTAAATTTAGAAAAATGTATTTCTGAATGCTTAATTCCTATCTGTTTTCCCCTCTCAGAGAAATGGATTCAATATAGTAAGAGCTACGAGATAAAGTAAGAGTACAAACTCTGGTGTGGACTGCAAATAAAAGTGACCAACAGCTACAGAAACATGTATTACCTAGTGTTGCTTTTGGTTGTTCAACAGTCTGAGAAGTTTTAGGCTCCAAAAGCGGTGGTTTAGGGGCTAGAAAAGAAAAATTCAAGTGTAATAGAACAGATCATCAGATGTATCAGTAGTAAGCCAAAAGCGTTATTATTCCAGTAGTTCAGAGGGTTTGTTGGTTGGTTGTTGTTTTTTTTTAATAAACTAGATAAGATGCAACTAAGTCCTACTCTTAAGCATAACACCCTACACTCCTTTTAGTTTTGCTTCCTCTGAAACTGCACACACTATGCTCACAGTTGTGTGAGGGTCTACTTCTAAGGCTCCTTCCTCATATTTATCTTCTCAGGACATTTTTAATCCATTGCTTGATTCAATTAACAATCAGATCTCTTTTATGCTATGGGAAAACAGCAATAAAGGACAGATGAAGGCTTTGACTGAAGAAAACACTGCAGTCCATAACAAATATCAGAGGATCTATACCAAAGAAGAAACTTCTATATGCCAAAATCTTGATGAAAATCTTAAATCAGAGCCTGCAGTCAATTGTAAGACATATACAAGACATCAAAAGCAACTCTTGCTTTTTACTGACCTGTCTATAAGATATGAGAACAGAAACATTTCAGGGCTTTAGTAATGCAAACTATAATATTTATTAGAACAGTATCTGAATCACTCCCCTAATCCTAAATCAGAAGAAAATGAGTTTTTCTTCTGTTGATTTTTTTTTATCAAAAAGCAGAAAAGGAAAAAAGTCATGACATGATGATAATGTCCCATGGTCAAAGAATGAATCTCACATGTACATGAAAGTTTCCCCTTCTACTTTGAGAAAGCTGTCCTGCTTTCATTAAAATGGCAAGCCTTTCCGCTGAGTTCTCTGCAGGAGGACTTATTGATTGTTGAGTATTACTTTACTTTCAGTCAACAAACTGTTGTGACTAACAAAGATGCTATCTTTGCCATAGTATTTCTGTGTGAAATCAGGAGATGGGGACTGGCAAAAGAGATTATAGAAATAATAATCATATATATATTGTTCATACACATGATATTAAAAAATCTCTGTGCCACCTAGAAGTTTTTACCCATTTAGTTCTTTAAAAAGGTTACAAAACTAGGGAACTTGGTTATATTTTTGTCACTGAACCCAAATGCATAAAGCCGGTAAATTTATGTAATTCCTTTTGTTAAGCAACACCAAATGACTGATTTTAGAATACTGAGTTAGTCAAGATACTATGTATTGCATAGCTCGTGTTCTTTTTGGAAGTTTTGCTTAGATATTTGTAGTGAGCATATGTCTCTGCATACCAACTTATAAAAATGCACAATTACCAGGTTTCACATGATGTACTTCTGGGGAAGCAGATGGTTTCAGTTTAGAAGGAATAAGTGGTATTTCTTTTGGAGCTGAAAGAAAGAGCTCAGTTTGCAATCAAAAATTGTTTAACAAGGGTTTCCCACAACAAACAGCACATGCCACAAGTTTATACTGAAGAAAAGACAACTTAGTATGGAATGTCAAAGCCATCTGATGAAATCACAGTTTTAAGTGTGGAATGGAGATGATACTGAAATGCTGTGCCTAGATAAGAAATGGATTCTGTCTCCAAAACAATTAACATTTCCACTATGAAAGCTCTATATATCAGAGGCAACATGTGCATGAGAGTGAAAGAAGTAGACAGAACACTCTAATAAAAGGATGATGGAGTTTTTCATGCAAGGCAAGTTTCACTTCTCTGAGGACAGTAAAATCATCCTGAACTATGTTCTTATAAAGACATATCAAAAAGAATCAAGCTAATGACAATGGAAGAACAAGACTCTGTACCAGGAAGAAGATTATGCATATGAAATGATATGCTGGAAGAAATGCATTTTTATGGGATGAAGTACTCAAAACAAACAGAGAGTTTTTCACTAGGTGAAAACAACATTACCTAATGTTACCCTTGGCCATTGAAAATGACGAGAAGTTTTAGATGTGAAAGATTCCAGAATGGATTCACTTGTTGCTGTTGGAAGAAATGGTGACAGTCATAAGAGGGTGAAGAGCTAATGCAAGAAACTCTCCCTTCATAGGCAAAAACAAATTTTCTTTTACAAGAACAACAAATATTTCACTAATACTTGAACACTTATCAGTTTAATATGCACTATAGAGAAATTAATTCTTTTTAACCGCATAAAGCTTCAGGTACTATAAATCATTGCATTTGTGATGTGCAGAAACTCTGGATGTTCGTTTCCTCCTGCTTTCATTGCAACTGGTCAGGACCTCTACCAAGTAAGATTTTAAGATGACCATTTGAACATTATGAGTTTTGGTCCATTACTTAAGGAAAATGGTATGGTGTAAAATGGAGGAATTTAATGAAGAATAACTGTTGAGCAACCAGTTAGTCAGATATTAAAACCATATAAAATTTGGAGTAGAAAGCTGACAACTGATCCAACTATGGTTTCAGTCCAAAAACATAAGTGTCTGTGACTGTTAACCAATTTCATGCCATTAAGGATACACCACCCTTAGTATCTAAAACAAGGCAACAGAGTAGAATGCAGTGTATAACATACATCAGAGTATTTTCATCAGCACAACTAGATAATAAATACTGTTTTCTCAGTTATTTATGTGCCGTATTTTTCAAATTATTGAAGGAGAACCACATAACCATGAGTTGCATTTTAAATGTGATAAAGCACCTATTTTAACTATTAGCAGCAATCTAAATTCAAAATTCAGGTGTTAAGAATCTAATCCAAATGTGCACTGAAAGGGAAGATTACCAGTTACTCATTTAAGTAAGTTTTAGTGCATGGTTTGAGCGGCTGAGTTAAGAACTAGGTAGAGATTATTGTACCTGGTTCAGCATCTGCTATTTCAGGCTTACTAGGTGTCACTGGGCTTGAAAGAACAGGCTGAGTATCACTGAAAGCTATAAAAAAAACAACAGTCACAGTATCCATGATTACTAATTCTACACGGGTAGGGTTTTTTTGTTTCATAAAAACAAACAAAAAATTTTAAAGGTTAAAACATACCTAATTTGCAATGCAGAGGTTCACCCACAATAACATGCCTTACCTTGACAATGGAGCAGAGTGTGAGCGGAAGCTAGAGGTTAAAATGAAAACTGAATCTGAACTGTCAGCTAACCAGTATGACTTCAGTCAGTATGGTCCATGTAGTTTAAAGCAACTCAGAGAACATAAAGATAAAAGAACTTCTAACACTATGGTTATAAGCAATAAAGCACTTCAAAAAAGGCAAAAAAATATAATCTACAAAGCTATTAATACGGTGCAAATACATTTCTGTAAAAAAGACTTTATTTCTGTAAAAAAGACTTTTTTAATGCTCTCTTAATTTTCTTCAGAGAATATGTTTTAGTCAAGATTTTGTTAGTGCATTTTAATGTTGTATGTGTGTACATAGATGCACATATAAAATGGGTAAAATAAAGCAAAAAAAATAATCACTGAGCAGTCAGAAATAGTAAGAAACCATGCTGGAATAAACAAGATAGAATATATAAATGCGTGTGTATCCATCTACCTGAGAGCATAACAATTGAACTTGAAAGAAGAACACGAGTAATTTTAAGAGTCTTATTAAGCTTTAGGCTCTATTATTATGCCAAGCTTACTTCATTTAAATATATGTCAAAATAGCTCTAATAGCTTTTTGAGAAACAAATGTAAGGTCAGAAACACTATTAGCTGAGTTTCTAAGCATAAGCACAAGTTGTCTTGGCTCATGTGAAAAAGAGTGCTTTGCCTACACTGATGATCATGACTCAAACAGAAGACATGTACTGAAAATGACTAAAATATCTGGGATGAATAGGATTTCCAAAATTGCTATCAAAACACCCAAAGTGGTTTAACTAAAAAGCTAATGCATTACTATTACCCGTAGTTGTTGTTAGCTCATGAGGTGTTCTGCAAAGTGGAGGCATAGATTTTTCCAGATCAGTTGAACTTGTAACTGCAGAAAAAGGTAAATAAACCTGAGAGATAGATTCATGTCGGTGCAGAAATGGGGGGTGGGAGGGTGTGGAGGCTCTTGTGTGGAATCAGAACAAGTAAGATTGCTTTACACTGCTTTGCAAGATGCCAACACCACTATAACACAGTTTCACAAGATTTCCAGCTTGAAAGGAAGTGAACAAAAGATCAAATTTTTGAACAAGTCACATGCACCAAACAGACACACCCTGACAGAAACTGCAGTCTCCCTAAAAGCAGACTTATCAACAGGAGACAATCGATTTGATCAACTGAAAGATCAAGAAACCTGTGTTTTTGACTTGACCTGCATGTACAGAAAGAGGCCTAGACACTTAAAATATATGCTAATATGAATTTCTATAACCAGGTATTTCTATTGCCAAAGCTTCACTTGTTTCAGCTTAACAGATGCCACTATTTTGAGATATAGGTTTTATTATACTACACATTATGTAATTTTTCATTTAAGATAAATTGTGATATTTTATATAATCAACATAGCATGGATTACCACAACTTTTGTGACATATTGAAGAGAAGGTGAAGCAGAAAAGTCAAAACAATACTGTTGAGATATTGACTATCAGGTTTAGGATAATTTTCCTTCTCTTCTCTTGTGCATTTATACCTTTGCTATGAATACAAATTTAATCTTGGATAATTATGACCCCAGTAAGAAATGTTCCAACATAACATAACTTGAAAAGAATGCTTAGCAATGGAGAAAACTGCAAAAACAATTACGTGGGTTAAAATCTCACAATCATGAATATATGACTATATAATACATAAGAATATGTAACTGATAATGACTCTATCTAGCTAGTGATCCTTATATCCAACAGATTATAACCACCCAAAACAATACTGATTCCTGCGGGTTTCTCATTTGATCCCATAACATAGAGTATCATCATATGGTTATAGAGCCTAACTACCAAACACTGCAGATGAAATTCAGTTTCAGACAACACCAAGCAATCACAGGAAACATCAAAAACATGTCCTAAACTAGGGAAGTATCACAAACACACTTTACTGATCTTGATTTTTAATATTTCTGTAGATGCAGATGTTTGGGAAGGGAAAGTAATACTATGAGAGTACAATGAAGCTGGAAAAAAAACCAAAACAAAACAAAAATTCTTTTTGCAACATCTGCACCTATAGACTGAATGGGTTTAAAGCCTTTGCTAAGAAACTAGGGAATTCACAAAGGAATAAATCTCAAATGCACATGGAATGGATTTTCAAACATGAATGTGTGAAGCTACACTGGTGATGCAAATGATGGAGAAGATGTGGCAAGAACTATTAATAAATATTCAAAGGCATCAGAAAATATGATGAAAACAGATAAAAATTAACTCAAAAAAGTGGTGAAAGGAAAGAAAGACTCACATTTGCCTTGCAGAACAAGATGTGACATGCAAAAACTCAGATTGAAAACACTATTAAAAAATAGAGGTGACAGAGATGTACAATTCTGATACACAGAAAGCATTTCCTTGCAAAAGAGAAGAAAGAAGGATCTTAACAGGATTAATAGGTAAGAATTGCAGCATCACTGGAGAAGACCCTGGCACATGACACTAAGCTGACAAAAATATAAGATTTCTCCAGTGCCTCAAACAAACACTTCAGAATAAGTTTCTATCATTTAGACTGAGAAAACAAGAAACATGGCCATTGCAGGGGGAACCTACAATTCAAATGCATCTCAAAGGGAAGGATACATTAATATGGTTCATTACACTTCTAACTTACACTTGACTTCAGGTCTGTAGGCTTACTAGCCTGCTCACATAATGTTTTTGTTAATTCATAGGCCAAAAAATACTGACAGACCACAGGCTAGGTCTTGTACACCTGCCAACGTCAAAGAAGCTTCACCACAAGCATCTCCACCTGTTGTGGTTAAGTAGCATACACAATGCCTCAAATGAATATGGATTTTCACATACAGCAGTTTCATCTCTACACTTTTGCTTCACCCCAACATAGGCCCAAGAGAAATAACAGTTTGGCTAAAAGCACAACTGCATCTCCTGAGACAATTCCCACGTTGCATTGTTACCAGATCTGCAAGAAATGTCGTTACCAAATCGTGTTGGAACACGGTCAGGCACCAAAGGCAGCTGGTGTTTGAAACTTGAAGAAACATACTGTGATTCACCCAAAGCTGAAAGAGGCATCCTTCTCAAAACCCTAACGTGACCTCAAAAGCAGTTGTAGAGCAGAGAGTTCCGAATTCCAGGTAGTGACAATGTAAAGGTGTGAGCAAATGACAACCGTCCACCTTCAAAGTCAGTGGTGAAGCAATCGCTGCACCATTGGACCAGGAAACCCTGGTGGGCAGCTGAACTGCAGTGCTGTCCTCTTGTGCCAGCCCAGGTGGAACATGCCTTGGAAAAACGCCATCAGATTTGAATGTGTCAGAGAAAGAAAGACTGCTACCAAAACACAAAGAAGCAGAGGCAGGTGAAGGCAAGGTGCAATACTACTCTCTCGAGGCAAGCTGTCACTCAGTCCCCACCAAAAATGCTTGTCAGCAATGGAAAAGGCATGGGATCAAAGAACAGAACCACAGAACAAGTGTGGTGAGTGCTTTGGCAAGCCAAGCTGCACCAACAGGTCTTCATACTCTCCATGGAGGAAGATGAGCATGGCAGGTGACTGGGATGGGAAGCATGATGGGGAGTGAGAGAGAAAGGGGAAAATGGAAAAAGAAGGGGTTTTGCTAGTTACCCATCACGGTTTGCTGGGTTGTCAGGGAGGAAGGAGTGGTGGACTTCGGCCTCGGTCTTCGAGTAGCTAAGATTAAACACAAAAACCACCTTCAGATCCTCAGACAGGCTGTTGTTGCGGGGGTCGTATCAACAAGGAGATGTGGCCCTGCCTGAAGCAGGCTTCCGTGTCACAGCATCACTCCCCACAGTAGCGTGATGCTATCTTTCAAGTGGCGTTGGTAGCCCCAGGTAACAGAATAAACCTACAAGTGGAACCCCAAAAAAGGCAGGAGAAAGCTTACAAATGGAGCAGGTTCTAGTACGGAGCCGTAAGGGACCCATTGCCTTGTGGAGTCACTTTTCAGGACATCCAAACACCTGAACAGGCTCATCACTGCAGAGGAAAGCACTGCCAAAGTAATCACCATGTGAAGGGAATTGCTGGCTATTTACCCATCACAGTCCTTGTGGTTTCCGGTGAAGTAGACGAGGTAGATTCCAGGTCCGGTCTCTGGCTTGCTGTGGTCAGACATGGAAAGGATCTTGAGATACCCACACAGACTTGCCTCGGCAGTACAAGCAGCACCGGTTCACGACACCCCAAATGTCCCTGTTTAAGGCAACACATCCCTTCTCCTGGCAATATCTTGTGCCTCTGTGACCAAATTAGTAGTCAACTGTTTTGCTGTGTTTACAAACTGAACATGGGAGTTCAGTCCAATTGTGAATAGAAAGATTCACAATTCAAGTTGTCTGGAGGGTACTACTCAAATGTAAGCGACTACAAATAGTAAATATTTGTACTTACTGCCTCACGAAGGAAAGAATTGCACATTATTCTGTCAATATTCAGAAGAATATTGAGATTCAGAGAATACTCCAACTCTCCTTGAATGTTCAATAATTTTTGCAAATGTATTTTCTTAATTTTGTGCCTATTATTATTATTGTTTTTAGAAAGAAAAGACTATGTAAAGCCTCACCATTCCCATGAAAGGCTTCACTAATTCCCATGACACATGAAAATCCACATTATTCCTTTAAGTTAGCCTCTGAGAGAACAAATAAAATATCTATTCGTCAAGCTTGAAGTTAGTGAAATGAAATGGGAGAAAGTAGTTGATGTCCTATAAGGAATCTATGTCACAGCTATAGGTCAATAGCAAGACAAGGGGAAGTTAAATTCCATTTTAGCCATAGTGGAATATTTAATTTTAGAAAGAATTTTCAAAACAAAAACTGCATCTAGAGATATTCATTGTGTGACATATTCATTTTTCCAGCTGCGCCTACAAAAAGTGACTTTTCAAGTGATGAAAAATGCGTCAGTTCAAATATCAGAATCACATCATTAGTTTGGCAAGTGTTTTTGAAAGCAAAAGTGCATGAAGAAACCTAGGCATTGCTCAAAGTAGATGAAGATTATGTCAAGTGATGGGAGAGGAAAAGAAAAAGTGAAAATTTATTTACCCTCCACTGTTCTTTGGCTTGCAAGGTAAGAAGAAGTAGACTTCAGCTTTGGTCTCTGAGTAACTAAGATTAAACCAGAAAATTGCCTTCAGATATTACAGATGAACAGCGTTTTTCAAAGCAGTGTCAGTGTCAGAGTTTTAAATTAATGAAGCCCATTATTACATTCAGCTTTTTAACATACATATTTGCATTCACTACAGTATTATTGCATTTTTCATCAAGATGGCCCTGCCGAGTAAATGTAGAAAGCAGTTAACCTTTTAGTTAGGCCTACAGAGCAGAAAATTACAAACAGAGTTTGAGAAGCTTAACAATTAGGTATCTTTTGTTAACATTTATATAAATGAATGACCACCTCACTAACATATTTGGCATTGCCACTAACAGGAAAAAAATAATCAAAAGGTTTTGACTAAATTTCATGTTTAGGTATTGACAAAATTACAGAAATTATGATGAAATCACTGTTTACCCATCACTGTCCTTGTGGTTTCCAGAGAAGGAACAGATGAGGACACCAGGGCTGGTCTTGGGAAAGCTAAGATCAGAGATGGAAACTGTCTTGAGATGTTATATCAGTCGCTTTATAATACAGAAGCATCACTTTAATCACATCCAAATAAGTAAGTATTTAAATTGTAGTTTCTCAGGCATACTCTTCCTACCAAATAAATCACACGTGAATTTTTTGTCACTTTGTATCGCCAAAAAGCCCTAACCACTGGCTAAACACTCCTAATATTTAATCTGAAAAACCAGAGCTAGCTCTGGTTACTATACTCTTCATCACCCTTAAAAATCTGAACTTTGGGGCTGAAATAGTATATGCCTGGGAAGAAAGGAAACAGTAGTTTCTCTGTAGAAAACTGTATACAAATGAACTTAATAAGGATTTCCATCAAGAGTTTTGCCATCTACTAGAAGAAAAACAACTTGTGCTTTCTTAAGCAAGATCTGTAAGAATCTCTAATGGAACCACACCTCCTTAATATACAGAAGCCAGTTTTCATTGTGAAGAGTTATGGAGTACTTCAAACAGACGGAATCTCATATCCAACAGTGTTAGACACGCGTGAGCTGAGTCACATTTATTTTCCAGAAATTAGTGAACAAATATGTAAATGACAAGTGAAATACACAGAATATGATTAAAACCCCTACTTGTATAAGAATATGTTACTAAAAAAGAAGAGTTTCTGATAAAAGCATAGAGCAAATTCTTAGCACAAGCAGAAGATAGGTCAGCTAGTAGATACCTCAGAAAATGGAATCAAAATTTTGAAACTGTCATCACACTTCCAGGAACACATTGTAGGGAAAAGGGAAGAGCCCAAATTTGATGTACCAACAAGGAAAACATTTCAAACATGGAACTCTTGTTCTAAGAGAATTCTGTTAGACTCCTCCAGTCTAAACAAAAATATCCTTCAAAAATGAAATTAAATTTTGTAGACTTGATTGACAAGGGAATGGATTCAAAGAGGTTCAGAAATTTCTCCCTTTCAGTGATCTATTTGACTAAATGCTTCTCAGTGGCTCTGGGCTATTTACTGTCCTCTCTATTTTCATTTTGTTTGCTGAAAAATGGGGATAACAAGAGCTCCACAAATGCATTTTCTGAATTACCTAGCCAATGCTAGCACCTTTACTAGAACTGCTGTGTTAAACACAAATATAAACAGAGTACCTGCTTGTAAGTGTAAAGGGAAACACTACAGAACATTTGCAAATATCTGTCAAAGTCTGCAGTAGAAGACAAGGATCAGAGTATATCAAAAACTGAAAAGGAGAGTTCCTATGTTCAGCATTAAATTTTTCTTATAGCGGAAGAAAAATATTAAAGAAACTAGATTGATTCTTCAGGATTCTGCAGGATGCAGACAGCCAACAAACCTTTTATCTCTCCAAATAAACATATATTTTTTTCCTCAACATATCTGGGCTACGAACTCTTGATCTATTTAAAAAGCAACCTGAACTTGGGTTTGCAATGCCTACTGTGTTGTTTTTTGTCTCCCTAATACAATATTGTTACTACAGAATAGCTTAAGAGTCATTCTTCATCAGAAATATACTTGAATATTCTGCACAACTGCAGTATTTACACCTTGAACAACTTCTTAACTGTTTTAAAACCACAAATGAACTTGAACAGTCAACAGAAGATAAATCTACAAATAATTTCCTACACATCTCACACACCCCCCAATATTGTAACTGATCAGGAAGACATCTCAAATACCAATAACCACAAAACTTCACTATAGCAATAGCATAATAAATATAAACTAAAAAGCAGTATAACTGCTTTTAATAATAAGTAATAATTAGTTATCTCTATCAGGAGACTCTGCATAAGATGAAGAAGTTAAAGTTTGATTACCAGCCTCACAGTATTTCACAGGCACAGAAGTACCCAGGACATTATACTATAAAATTCTATTACATGAAGTTATATAATTGGTCAATGGCAATTATGGGTAATAGGACCAATTAGTACTGCAAACTAAAGTTAAAAAAAATATAATCATAATCCAGCATTGTAAACATAATAAACATTGCCTTAAACGAAACTAGTACCTGACATAGAATTTTTATCCTGCAGTTGTTTTCCTCAAAGTAAAGAAAATTAAACCAACATTTCACCAAAAGCACATGAAGAACTCTTCTGATAATTCCTCACTGTCAAGAATACTCAGTTCACAAGAAATGCCATTACCAGATTGGATTGATGGTATTTCCGTGTCTCCAGATGCTTTAGACATGAATTGTGAGACTATCTGTCTTTCATTAAAAGCTGAAAAGAAAATCTGGATTTACAACACTGAGGAATTTCACTGTTGCTGGGACATCACAACATGCTACGCAGCACAAATTGTGTTGTTCAAGATGTAAACACAAGCAAGATACTAAATGCTTAAAAGTCTTCTCTCTATGATGTGCATAAAGGGAAAGATATGCAGCCCAACATGGTGGCAACTGGATTCAATATCTGACGCTAGGCAGAACTCCTAAGAATCTCCTTCTTTTACATTTTCTGGAGTTTAAATTACACCAACAAAAAAAATGAAATTGCTTCGAGTTGGTATAAAATACGAGTCCCTTAGCACTTTGTACCAAAAATGTTTTCTAGCTTCTGATCAAGAAGTGTTTGACACAAACCAGTTCTTTAACAGGCTTCCCATTTAGTCTTAGAAGCAAAGGGAAAGGAAAAAGGAAACAAGTGGCAATGACATGAAAACTAAAATGGAATCCCACATTGCTTACCAATCACTGTGCGTCTAGTTTCGAAAAAGGATGAGATGTAGACTTGAGGACTAATCCCTACATAGCTTAATCAAACATGGAAGTAATCCTGAAATAGGCAGTCTCTGCACAAGTGATAACACTGTGGTTTTAAAGGGAAAGAATCAAGACTGAAATTATTGTTCATTACCTGAAAAACCACATTATTTTCTTGGGTTGTGTAGTTTCGTAGAGCACAATAAATGTGAAGTCATTAATCAGAATTCAAGAAATGAGGAAGAGTTCAAATAGGCTTGAAGAATCTTGGCAAGTAAACACTTTCTAAAAGCAACTAATAAAAATGTGACCAACTAAGCAATTGGTTTTTAAGAGAAATCATTAATATCACTAAGAGTCCCACTGCAGAGGAAATAACATGTAAGCAAGTATTTCACTGCAGTCGTTATTGTGTGGCTGGACTTCTGCACCCCTCTTTAGTTGAAAGATCCTTCTATTCACTCTTCGCTCTTCCTGCTCCTCCCCTTCTCAACACACACATACATACAAGAAACTAAAAACCAGAATTCATTAGATTATTCCAAGGAAGTCTTTTAAATGCAAACAACTGTACATGCTAATGGTTCCCATCTCATAATCAAGCCTAAGCCTAGAATATGTTAATGAAACATTATTATCATATTTCATCACATTTTTAACTCTCCTTCAAACGTGGGACTTATCATTGCATGGAAAAGTATATGTTGAATTCCAGACTAGATCAGACATGATTTTCTCCATTCTCCCAAATATTGTAAGTGTTGGGAAGTTGGCTGGAGTGTACAGTACAACTTTCTTTATGAGCAAAGCACACAGAATAACGAGTTGAACTTGGATGTACTATAATATCAATATCTAGAGGACCATTACTGCAACACTCTGTTAAGGCACTTAATTGTAAGTTATTACTCAGCATGGATGATGTGTTAATGATAAATACTGATTAATATATTCTAAGAATAAATGCATAAAACTTAGCTTGTCTCCATTTCTTGATTTTAAGAATGCTTAGTTGGAATCTGCAAGCTTTGCCATTAGCCTGCAACTACAGGCAGTTGGATAGCTACTAAAAGTTTACTGTGAAATACTCTTTTAGTGCAGTTTTTACTGCAAGGTAGTTTGGGCAAGAACTTGAAACAGACTTTGGATAGAATTGTCATTACTGAAAGAAAACAAAATTATTTCTTTATGCAGGGACAGTAAAAAAAGCAGAACCTTGAGCACTGATAAAACTATATTTGTTCAGCATAATTTTGAAAGGCATTGATAAATTTTAGCTTATTTTCTGAACACAGGAAGTAGAAGAATCATAAAGCATAAATCTTGGCAAGGAAAAACAGGAAAACTATATACTTTAGATTATTATATATTAATAAGCGTAAGTAATTTAAATGTCAAGAAAATACCACCATCCAAGGAGTTTTATTTTACTGAAGTCTGGTAAAGGGTTTTAAGGATGTTTGAATTACATCTACCAGAGAAGCACCAGCTCAAGATCGATTTGTTGCCAATACTTTCTTTAATTACAACATTGTGCAGTTTAGTTTTAAAAGTTGTATTCTGCCAATACTTGTGAAAAGCATGCTTTTATTTCTATTAGCCTTGGACCCATGCTGTCTCACTTACAGGTAGCAAAATGTCTTACTGAAATAATTGCTTAAATATATTAAAATGAAAGGACTTAAGGGTCCATTCTCCACTATTTTGAAGCCTACATATTCATTGCTATTGATCCTGTTATTTCTGTGGGACTTAACACTTTCAACCATTGGAATAGTTTCACTTGGGGATTTAAACAAAACTTATATTAGCTTTTACTCTTGCCCATCTGCAGTGCTCCTCTTAAAAAGAGAACACTACTATATGTAATAAGACATGCCAAAGCCTATTAGCATCAAGCACAGCAATACAGACCTGTAAATTTATTAGGAAAATAGATCAAAATTAGAAGAGAGTATATACTGTTTTAGAGCACCATACAAAAATTCCTAAATTAATCTGGTATTTGAGAGAGCAAATTAATTATGATAGTTCTGTAGATATTCTGATTCATGTTAAACTTGACTAACAATATACCAAAAAGTATGATGAAATCTCTGTGAGAGTTTCTACTTGAAATCATATTTTCAAGTATTACCAGGTACAGCTGATGGCATTTCTTGGATGCCAGATGTTTCAGAGCTTGAAGAAGTGTGCTGCTTTTCATCAAAAGCTGAAAGAGAATCTGGAGTTAAAATGAGAACTGTATTGGTATTGGACAGTTGGGCAGTTCAAGACAACACTGATGTGCGATCAAGCAAGATGGCAGCAGCTTTAAAGATCAGCTGTGAAATGAGGTGCCAAATAAACACTGAAACTGGTATGAAATAAAGAGGGGTCAATTCTGGTATCTCATGCTAGGTAGAATTCTTCTCATCGGCCTTTTTTAAAAATACCTATTCTTTGAAAGAAAACTGAAACCACCAGAAGAAAATTTAAGGCAATATATGCTAGCAGAGGTCTTTCTGTAGACAATTTAGTCAATGGGGTAAGTATTATTTCAGCTTTGTATACACAGAAATGTCTGAGTTGAGAGGGAAGGGGGAGGAAGAAAGAAAAAAAAGAAGCAGGCTAGCATCCTGAAAGCAATTTGTCGAAATGAATCTTAGCATTGTCCACAGCCAATGGAAGTGATGGCAAGGGATGGAAGAACTTATGGAATTATATGTTATTTACCCATCACACTCCCTCTGGTTTCCATGGATGGTTGAGATGTGAATTCCAGAACTGGTCCCTGGGTAGCTAAGATCAAATATGAAAACAATCTTGAAATAATGACTGAGATCAGTCTTTAGATAAGGCAACCTCTGGGCCTTTATTAACAGGTCTAAATTTATTTTAGATTTCTTGTATACACACTTTTAATTGCTATTTGTGGTATCCTACTGCATTTTTTGTCTTGGTTTGGGGTTTTTTTGTGATGCACAACAGCTAATTTTGAGGCATTTACTATAAGGCCAGCTGTCTGTATCTGATCAGCTGGCATGAAAGAAACATGGTCTGTTTCTATGGGCAGTGGTATATGAAAACCTGAAGAGTGAGTGCTCTTGATCTTAGTAACGCTCATGACTGAATACAGTCGAAGAAGAAGAAATAAGAAATCTAAGTAGCCCAATTCTTTATGTCTAGAGAGAAAGCCATGGTAGTTCTGAGAGAAAATGCCACAGAGAGCAGTAAAGTCACACTTGACTAGCTGCTAAAAGTCTAATGAAGATAGTTTGATTTGGCTGAAATGACCTTGGACAAAATAGAGATCTCAACTTTAAAAGGAAACAAAAATACTGCATTCACACAGAGGCAGGATAACTGTCAGTACCACCCACAGAGTATTAACACAGCTGCATCATGTTTGTGTTAAGTATGAATTCTGCAATAGACAAAAACTAAGACTTTTTTAAATTTATCTGTGATGAGAAACTAAAAGAACACTGACCAAAGTTTAACAAGTAAAAGTAGGGAAAACATGAATAGTGTATGTAGGTTGTAATAAGCTAATCTCCTCCACATTACAACACTAATGATCGTTTACTCAATTCCACATCACTGTTGTCAGATATAACAGGTTTGAAAGGTGCCTGAATATTTACTGTGATAGAGAAATCAGGCATTTTTGTATGCTAGGATTTTAGATCACATTGCCTTTCACAAATACATTGCTGACAAATTCTCTTTTTCTCTAGCTATTGGTGTACCAATACACCAAGAAGTGTATTGGTTGCACTTAACCAATACAGCAAAAACTGTAAGAAGCTGTCCATTTAGTAAGTTTCAGAATTATTAAACTGAAAAATCATCAATCCCTGCATTTTCAACAATTCTATACAGATACTTCAAGCATGTTATAAAACATGCATCCTGCCCACACACGCATTGTATAACACTTATGTAAGTGCATTCAAAAAGATTAATGTTCGTTGCCCTTACATTACTGAACACTGCTTCTAAACATATCAAGAGAAAATGAAGTTGCTTCAACTAATTTTTCATTCAGAAACCAGCTTTGTATAGGCCTGCTTTGTTGTCCCAGTATAGTATTCTGCAGAATCAAGACAACTTATTTTAAAGCTGGTCCCCAGAAAGAGAATGATGTAATAAAATATCACTTGCATAATTCTTTCTAGCATGAACAGAAACACAGGTGAGAACCTCACCTTCTCTATCTTTCTTTAATGACCACATTCTGGGAAAATTCTCTTGCTCAATTATAAATGTACATATTCTACCTAAAAAACGATGTTTTTCATAAATACACAGGGAGAAAAGAATTATTAGCAGAAATAACTGCAAAAAAATAATTTTAAATACCAAAATGCTATACTGCACCAGACTTTTGAATATTAGGGACTACTTTAGAGGTTACAATAGGAAACAAATGTTCAACAAGAAATCTCTTTAAAAAGGGCTTACTAGCTAAAGACAAAACATTCCTTCAGGAAAGGATATAGTAAAAACCCAAAATTCATCAAAGCTTGACAATTTTCTTTCATCTGCTAAATTCTGCCCAACTCTCCCCGCCATAACCATGATACTACCCTGTAATAGCCAGATCTTATCAGGATCACTTACTTGAGGCTAGAACTGTGCAGAACACTGGCAATTATTACAAATAACATGAAGCCTTAGTGAACAAATGAAAGACCACTACAGTCAACATTAAAAAGCCAGGACAAATAACAAATATTTGAATAGTACTACTTAAATGTCAAGAAATATCAAGGATTTTAAATAAAACAAATGCCATTTACCAGTCTCTCGCTCTGAGATTTTTGCAGATGTAGATGTTTGGGAGGTGGAAGTAATATGATGAAATTCATGTGAGGCTGGAAAAAAAATAGTGGCTTATTATTTAAAAGATAAATAAACCATCACACCATGGCATCAGCAGAAACAATGGACTCGATGGTTTAGTGTCTGAATGATAAGGAACTGAAGAAACATAAAAATACATTTGGCAAAATAAGCAAAATTTATAAAAGAAAGAGGTTGATATGTAAAGATGTGTAAAAACACATAAGTATGATGCAAAAATAAAATGGAAGAATGGAAATAAATCCCTTGAGGTTAGTAGGAATGTAAGACTGAAAAAGAGCAAGCACACTGGGAAAAAGGAGGCAAAGAGAAAGTAAATTTATATGATGATGATACTGAAACAAATCCAGTTTAAAAAATGTCAAGAATCAAAAAACATAAAACAGGATCCAGACAATATCTCCAGACAGGGAAAGAGAAAGAAGTAGCTTCAGCTGAGCCAAATTTCTATATATCTGATACAAGTATCTGATGTCTCACTGTAAAAATAAGAAAGCTAAAAGTCCTTTAAAAATGGAAGGCTAGAAATGTAATTTCTTTGGAAAAGATCCTGAAATTTGTGACGTATCATTGCTGACACAAAAGGAAGACACACTGCCACAATAACACTGCAGGACACTTACAACAGTTCATTACACTTCTAACTTATACTTGACTTCAGGTCTGCAGGCTTACTAGCCTGCTCACGTAATGTTTTTGCTAATTCATAGGCCAAAAAATACTGACAGACCACAGGCCAGGTCCTGTGAACCTGCCAACGTCAAAGAAGCTATCACCACAAGCATCTCCACCTGTTGTGGGTAAGTAGCATACCCAATGCCTCAAATGAATAGGGATTTTCACATACAGCAGTTTCATCTCTACACTTTTGCTTCACCCCAACATAGGCCCAAGAGAAATAACAGTTTGGCTAAAAGCACAACTGCATCTCCTGAGACAATTCCCACGTTGCATTGTTACCAGATCTGCAAGAAATGTCGTTACCAAATCGTGTTGGAACACGGTCAGGCACCAAAGGCAGCTGGTGTTTGAAACTTGAAGAAACATACTGTGATTCACCCAAAGCTGAAAGAGGCATCCTTCTCAAAACCCTAACGTGACCTCAAAAGCAGTTGTAGAGCAGAGAGTTCCGAATTCCAGGTAGTGACAATGTAAAGGCGTGAGCAAATGACAACCGTCCACCTTCAAAGTCAGTGGTGAAGCAAACAATCACTGCACCATTGGACCAGGAAACCCTGGTGGGCAGCTGAACTGCGGTGCTGTCCTCTTGTGGCAGCCCAGGTGGAACCTGCCTTGGAAAAACGCCATCAGATTTGAATGTGTCAGAGAAAGAAAGACTGCTACCAAAACACAAAGAAGCAGAGGCAGGTGAAGGCAAGGCACAATACTACTCTCTCGAGGCAAGCTGTCACTCAGTCCCCACCAAAAATGCTTGTCAGCAATGGAAAAAGCATGGGATCAAACAACAGAACCGCAGAACAAGTGTGGTGAGTGCTTTGGCAAGCCAAGCTGCACCAACTGGTCTTCATACTCTCCATGGAGGAAGATGAGCATGGCAGGTGACTGGGATGGGAAGCATGATGGGGAGTGAGAGAGAAAGGGGAAAATGGAAAAAGAAGGGGTTTTGCTAGTTACCCATCATGGTTTGCTGGGTTGTCAGGGAGGAAGGAGTGGTGGACTTCGGCCTTGGTCTTCGAGTAGCTAAGATTAAACACAAAAACCACCTTCAGATCCTCAGACAGGCTGTTGTTGTGGGGGTCATATCAACAAGGAGATGTGACCCTGCTCGGGGCAGGCTTCCGTGTCACAGCATCGCTCCCCACAGTAGTGTGATGCTATCTTTCAAGTGGCGTTGGTAGCCCCAGGTAACAGAATAAACCTACAAGTGGAACCCCAAAAAAGGCAGGAGAAAGCTTACAAATGGAGCAGATCCTAGTACGGAGTCATAAGGGACCCATTGCTTTGTGGAGCCACTTTTCAGGACATCCAAACACCTGAACAGGCTCATCACTGCAGAGGAAAGCACTGCCAAAGTAATCACCATGTGAAGGGAATTGCTGGCTATTTACCCATCACAGTCCTTGTGGTTTCCGGTGAAGTAGACGAGGTAGATTCCAGGTCCGGTCTCTGGCTTGCTGTGGTCAGACATGGAAAGGATCTTGAGATACCCACACAGACTTGCCTCGGCAGTACAAGCAGCACCGGTTCACGACACCCCAAATGTCCCTGTTTAAGGCAACACATCCCTTCTCCTGGCAATATCTTGTGCCTCTGTGACCAAATCAGTAGTCAACTGTCTTGCCGTGTTTGTAACTGCCACAATACTCTCAGAAATTCAGTAGCTAAATGGCTCTCCTTCAGCAGAAAAATTGTTAAATGCTTACTTCACCAATCTACTCCTTACATTTGCTGAAAGATGACAACAGTTATTGCAGAAGAAACTTGGGAATCAAGAGACCCACCTTTGAACTGGTAATTCAAGATGTTATCTCACTTTTCCCTAGAATCTCACAAAGCCTTCATTCTATGGGTCAGAAATCTTAGTCCTTGGCCTAATAAAGTACAGTGACTCTGTAGAGAAATACCTGCAACCAGTGACCAAACACAATTTTTCTGCAGAATTCTAGCATGTCTTTCAACTACTTACATTTGTACAGTCCATCATTCTACTGTATATTGAAGAACAAGTAACTTCCCTAAAGTGTCTTCCTCATACTCTCTTACCCAATTTTGTACAGAAAAAATGCATAACCTAACACATAAACCAGTGTAAAACCTAGTCACATTTTTCAGATGTGCACAAAGACGAATAAGTTGGCGGTAATAAGGAAATGGTACCTAGTGAATTATCTGGGATTTTTACCTTTAGAAATTGAAACCCTTCTGTTCATGCCCCTTCTATGTGAAATTTTTCTGGCACCTTTCAATGGGTCACTAACATAATCCGTAACTGGCATTTTCCCATGGTTAAAAACTCACATAGAGTTCTTAAGAACAGCAGCTAAAGCTTTTTCCACCTATGGAGCAGCTTTTGCATTCAATGTATAAAAGGACCATATTTGATATGTTAGCACTTATTTAAGCATTCCAAATAACAGGCCTCTATATATAGTCAACCCTTGACAAAAACAAAAGGATGACAGCCCCGCAGAACAATCCTGTTAATCGTTTACAAACATAAGAAAAATTAGTATTCTCATTCCAACACTTCATTCCTAATTTATCATACATTGCAGCAGATACAACTGCTCTCTCTCTCTCTCTCTCTCTCTCTCTCCAGTTACATTTTTATACAGAGCAAGTCATAACAAACCCTCAATTTAGCAAAGCATTGTTGTGTCTTTTGAGAGACTGCCTAGATGTCAGGGGAGCTGCAGTGAGGAGAGATATCATTACCAGCTGAGATTGGTGGCATTTCTGTCATGCCAGATGTTGTGGATCTTGAAGAAAGAGGCTTCCTTTCACCTAAATCTGGAAAGATAATCTTGTGTTAAAAGGCTTCAAGGCTTCATTGCCTCAAAGCTACAATGGCTCAAAAAAGGAGAACAAATTATGAGCAAAAATAGCAAACTGGGACTGCATAAAATTTTTGTCCAGAAATCCAAGGATCAAGGAGGAGGATATCACGGTGCTGAAACTCAAGAAGGAAAAAGGATGACAAAACAGGAACTGTACCAAATGAAACATATAAACTGTCTTTTGTCAGACATATGAATAGCTGAGAGTTGCATTCAATCTCCCCATTAGTAATGGATTTCCTTCAAAAATTAATTTCTTCCAAAAATATATGCATCAGGCATTACACTATGGGCATGCTAATGAAGTGAAAACTTTCCAATAGGTTCTCATCTTACTTTTTCTTCTTTTCTGCTTTTGCATAACTGTTGGTGGCCAGAGGTAAATAATTAGCTCTTACAAACTCACGCATGAAATAAGAGAAACGCATTAGACATTTTCTAAGGACTAACTATCCAGTGTCTCAGTCTTCAATGACATGTTTTTACAGTGCCAGTGCCAGTTTCAAAACCTGGGCACTTAGAATTATGTCTATGTTTATATAGCCTACATAAAGGCTAAAATAAGAGCTACATTTTCAAAAGGTGTTGGAATTTCTGAAGTTTCTATTAATTTCTTAGGATTCTGAGTACTTGAGCAAATCAGGATATTCCACTTATGAAACTTAGACACAGGCAGGCCTACTTAAATTTAGTATTTACGGTAAGTCTGATTTAATTTTAAAGCTAAGAATTACATGTTGCAGCCAGTTATGGAAAAACTTCCAAACTACTAGTTCAATATTTCATATAATATGTCATAAAGAAACCTGCTATTTGATACAGCAATTTCATACCTGGAGTTATTCTTCATTTATGTGAAACTGAACAAACTATTTAATGAGAGGCACTATGTCTCCTCTGAAAATTACTAGCTGTCAAGAGGATTAATCTTATGAGAAATCATTACCAGATCTGGTTGGTTGCACTTCTGTGGTACCAGATGTTTTGGATCCTGAAGAAACAGGCTGTGTTTCCTCAAAAGCTGAAAAAAGAATCTGAGCTTAAAATGATGAGACCTGTGACTGAATGGATTAGCATCAAATAGCTTAGTGAAGGCTGTGCAATTCCAGATGATGCTAATGCAAAGCTAAGCAAGATGGCAGATGGCCTGAAAGTGAGACATGAGACAATTGAGACAACTGTGCTGTGACAACAGATGATGGCTTGCAATACAATCTTCTGCCCAAAAGAATTCTTGTATTCTTATTATATTTTCTAGGATAAGAGCTGCAGCTACTAAAAAAAATAAATACAAGCTATACAAAAAGAAATAGTTCATGATGAGATATGACAACACTGTCTTTAAGCAGTTTTTAAGCCAGTAACAAATACGTTTTTCAGCTGGTTACACAGGCAGAAGAATGGTGAATGAACAGCTCTCCGTGAGGATTGGTAGTCAAGATTTTAAAGCAGCTCTTAAAATTACCATTTGCAGATCTACGTGATGCTAAGATAATGGAAAAAAATCACGGAAATAATCTGCTGATTACCCGTCTCCATCTCTCTGGTTTCTGCAGAAGGTAGAGATATGGATTTCAAGGCTGGACTCTCAGTAGCTAAGAGCAAACATGAAAAAAAATTTATGACACCAAGACCGACACTCTCCTTTCAAGAAGTACAAAATCTAATTTTAACTCTAGTAGTAAGTTTTTGTTTTGTGTGAAGGTCTCTTCTTTCAATTATTTTTTACCCCATTCAAACTTTGACATATATTATCTAATCAGGCTGAATCCATAATACTTAAGAGTTTTTCCTTCACAGAGAAGCAGCTACAACCCAAACACGATGCATTTGATCTTCACAGCACTCACAGGTCTGTATCATCACATACAACTATTTTAAAAGGAGGTGCAATGGGGAAAGGTGAAAAAAAGAGTAGTACAATTAACTCAGTGAAATAATCATTAAAGTTAGTAAAGAGCATCCTATATATGTTATGCTGTAATGAAGACTATTACAAAGACCTTACAGTTATTTCGCATTGAAGTATGGATAATCTCAAGTGTGCTTTAATGAAAATAGGGAATCAAGGTGGAATTGTGCATTTATACCTAAAGGCCATCATGAAGGAGTTTCCAGGTTTTGCACTACTGTCCTGCTTCTAAGAAACAGATCCTATTCAATTGTGTGTACAGGCTAGTAAGTACCATTCTTCCCAGTAAAATTAGCTGCACCAGTCACTTATGCCTGTTCAGGTTATAATATATTTGAAAGAGAAAATTTCAGTCTGTATTTTTAATTGATCTTTCTCAAGATGAGGTTTTTTGAAATGCAGTTATACCAGAATTTTAAAATTAAACTTCTCTGAATGCTTGAAATTGAGAAAAACATCCAAACAACTACATGTAGGACTCATTTCTTATGTAGACCATATGAATATAAGCCAAAAAGTGAGCAGGCTTTTATTTCATATATTGGATCTGCTTTCCTATTTCCTTTCAATCCACCTTCTCACATTAACAAATATGAAGCCAGGTTGCTATCCTGATATAGCTGGACTCAGCATTTGGATCAGATGATTGTTGTTCCCTTCCAACTGGAACTACTCAATTTCTATTCTATATTTATAAAGAAGAACATAATATCAACAAAAGCCATATGATTCATGGTTTTTGGTAACAGCTTCCATCCAACAATCAATCCATTTACATCCAGTAAGAAGAGAGATCTCCCAGAGGCATTAGAACATTGAAGGCATGTTAATAAAGCTATCTTTTCAGAAAGGTTTGAATTCAAAATATACCGACCACACAGAAAGTTTAGAAAACAAAGGAGATATCTCCCTCTGGTACAATCGAGATAGATAGAAAAATAAAGAAAAAGTTCTACAGGGGAACTAGGGCAGAATACAGGTCACGCACACACCAGAAATTAAATTTTGCTTTCTTTGCTGATTTTATGACAGCAGGTGATCAAGGCATGCAGAGGCACAGTACAGAGAAATCTTCTCTGTATGACCTTCCCCTCCTCGCTCTCACAGAGTATCTTTGACTTCAGCATTGACCTGCTGGGAAGCACAGATGCTCCAGCTGACCCAAAGGTTAGGCCCAGACTCGCATAATTAAATCCCACTTTTGCTAAATGGAACTATTGGGCAGGAATGGAAGACATGAGAACAAACCCAGAATAAATACTTGAATGAAACATATACCACTGAGACAAACATAGGATTAGGTTATTGTTCCCCAGCAGAATGCAAAAATACTTCCCATCCCTAATAATTTTCAATTTTTCAGCTACATTATAGTAAGTTGGTTCTTAAATCACCAAATGTGTCTGTCTCTCTTCAGTGCCGCCTCTAACTGGATTTAACCACATTTTTTTCACTATATTAAAAACAAATACATATCTCCGTCCGCTCAAACATATCTGGAAAAGAGCTGTCAAAAATTGTAGCAAATTCTTGACTAATGCTTACTGAAATATAAATCCACATTGATTCAATTTCACTCTAGTTAACTAGTGTAATAGCGATTTATATAGATAGCAGCAATAAGCAGTTGTTTTGGCAGAATAGAGACATTTATGACTAACACAACGACACAGTGTAGAGAAATACAGGCCTATTAAGAAAGCAGAGGTTTTGAGAAAGGAGTACACAGGATATGGTGTATAGGAGTAGAAGGATATTTACATATATGTATATGCATATACATATATGTAAATGCATGAGTCTGTATATGTCTACATATATGTGAATGTATGTGTATACAAACATATAAAATGTAACCTAAAAAAAAAAAAAACCAGAAAGAAAAGGTGTGTTTCCTCTTTGCCTATAAGAACATTTTGAGTATAACATTTTGGCCCTAACACAGGCAAACCTATTTTGAAAATGCGAGCACGCCATACATTCTCAAATATCAGGCTTTTCTAAAGCATCCTGAAGTTCATCACCAATAATGAATCCAGACATAAGCAAACACTTATGGATATTTAAAACACAACAACATCTACAAATTATGACACTATTTTAAACAAATGTACAAGTATTTGGAAAACTACATGAAAACCCATAAAACTGGTGTTGACTGGAACAGTCCTCCCAACTGTGAAATAGGGTCACTCCCAGAAGACTATGTGGTATTTCAAAGAAAATTATAAAACTAAGAGTACAGATTTTAGCTAAATATAAATTGCCATCATCATCCTATAAATAAAAGTTAGTCTGTATAGCCTCCTGAGTTCTTGGTTTTTTGGTTGGTTTTTAAAATGAGGGATTAGTAAAACCACACCTAGAATGAAAGAAGAAATTTGAAAATTTTGTGAAGAAAAAGCTAATGGCTACCATATTTTATATACTGAATGTTATTATTGCAGCTGAAGCATTAAAACCTACCAGCCAAAGAAACAAGAAAAGCATTAGATTATTTCCCACTGAAGCTTTCTCAAATTTACAAAGAAAGTAATTACCAAGTTCTGTCAATGGACTTTTTGGAGCATCAAAGATTCTGGATCCAGAAGGAAGTGGCTGTATTTCATTAGAAGCTATGATAAAAGAAATAATCAAGGCTTTACTTGATTAAGAATATTACAAGACAGTATGGAATTATATTCTGGCTTTTAAACCATTCCCTCCTGAAACCAATGATATTTATTATGAAAAAGTAAGTCCAACCTAGAAAAAAACCACATAACTGTCACTTAAACAGGTGTGTGGAATATGAACGAAATCACCTTTTCTCTAATCATTATAAAGAATCATCAATAACAGGAATTTGATAATGAATATCCATCAGTAACTGTGACCACCTAGTCTTGAAATTAAGCACTGGCACATCTTGATCAAGTTACATATTTTAATTTCAAAATGATTATGCTTAAAAAAGTTATTGAAAGCTAGATTGAAAATTAGATTGCTTAATGCTTAGCTTTAGTAAATTCTGGAAATCTGCTTGCAACTGTAAATGAAAAAGGATAAACGAGAGAGTAGGACAATAGGATCAATAGGATTATGTAAAAATATGTTTATTGAGAAGCATTAGCAGTCCTCTTCATGGGAACATCTGTATCTCAGTCCTGCAAATGGCTAATGATCTTTTGTTTACAAAAAAAAATAAAATAAGTAAAATATTAAAACCCCACAACCTTAAGTTTAAATTTGTGTTAATAGTTTTCCATGGTTTGGAGATTAAAATACAGGCAATAAAATCAAATTGGAGAATTTAGAATTCTGAATGGAAAAAAGTAAGTAGATGCTGCTACAAAACACAAAACTAACAATACTACTACTTAGATTAGAAATCTGTCATTCTGAGACATTTCTATGAAAAAATCAGCAGAGGTCTTTTTTCCTTCAGGACAAATACAATTACATCATGTCACATGCAATATAAAATTTTCCTTTTGCATCACCGTTGATGCTACTTAAATGAAACTGTCATCAGAAGAAAATCAAGGAGGTAATTATTTCAATTCTGTCAATGAGGGTAATTTTACTGATGCAAATTTTATGTGATATCAATCGTGCAGATGAAAAAGAAAGCATTACTTTGAAAATAAAATTTAATCATCCAGTTAAATCTGCTATCAATAATTGTATGTATAACAGCCACAGTTCAGCCAGAGCTAGATGCATCCTGCTTTACATTTCATGTATGAGTCACTGGAAAGACAAAGGGAACCAGAAAATTTTAATTAGAACTTCCTTTGGAGTCAGTATAAAAAGGGATGCAGCAAGTAGTAGAAAAATTCTTCTGGAGGTGAAAAAAAGCATTCAACGTATTAAGAAGGTAAAAAAGCATCAAAATTAGTTACCCAGTATGTTTTGAGTTTGTACCAATTCGGGTTTAGGCGTTGATTTATATTCCTCAGGTCCATGTTTTTTCTCAGCCTGAGCTAGAAGAAAGAAGCTTTGTTTAATTTAGAATCCCTCAGAGCTTTTCTTTATCTACTGACCACAGCCCACTGCTTGTCTTACCACCATTTTATGCCACCTGATTAGAATAACTTCTGCAACAGCTTGACTCCATCATGATTAATATTTATTTTTGTTTTCAGATGTGAAATCTATATGATATTTATGATTTATTTTGTTGCAGTTTTATGTAAGCAAACTAAAAGTCACAGAGCAAAAATAAGATCACAAGCTCATACTGTACTTCCATTACAGCCTTCCAAATTCATTGTGCTGCACATTATAAAAAAGATCCATGAGACCAAAAAGTGTATTTACAAATATTTTCCCTGTTATTCTCATTTTTTCAATCCTTCTAATACAAAAATTATCATGAAAAGCATAAAGATGCACCTAGAATACCTTAGCTCTTTCATCTTTCTAGTAATAATACAGCAGAATTTTGACTTCATTCACTCTTCTAATTCTACTTCTTCGGAGTAAAGCACAGGCAGTTTATTAAACTGACATTAAATGTTCCTAAGTGGAATTGCTGACCATATTTTAATAACCTAGTGCATAATTATACTCTTCCAGATGTTTCACATAACATTTAATTCCTATGGTATGTAAGTCAAGATCACTTTTTTTCTCTCCATCTTGCTGGAGGTCCCTCAGTGTTCAGTCAGCCACACAGTACATACAACGGGTAATCTCAGATTATAAAATGATGTGGAACAGTTTTGCACACGATAAAAACATTAATTCTTTACAAAGAGCAAATTGTGCAGTATTTAGCACCTGTTGGTAACTTGAGGAGATCTTTAATACTGGTGATCAGCATCAATATAGTTTTAGTATTCATTCAGTTTAATAAAAGATCGCTTTCTTTTTGAGATACAATAGAAGAGAGTTACTTTTGTTTTTCCAGCATATTCTCCACACTTTTTCCACAGTAAACTGAGCATGCTTCAAGCAAGAACTGATCATGTGGGTTTATAAGCTTCTTATTTAATTTCCCAAAGAAAACATGCTGGTTTCCAGACTCTAAATCGTTACATAGATGCTACTAGAGTTACAACCATCATACTGTATTTTCTACTTTAGAGTATGGTATTTTTCAGTGCCACAAAAGCTGGAATTAACACAGATGCTGCCTTATTAGAAGCCAACTCAGCTTCTTCTTAACTTCTAAGTCAGTTAAAATGCTCTTACTGTCATCACTGGAAGAAGGATTTCATTCTACAGAGAATTTGAAGAAATTTATCTCTATGAAGCTTGTGGAAGCTTGTGTTCACCCATAAGAGATCCAACAAGAACAACATAGCAACCCATACATCAGAAGTACTTGAAAAGCTAACATTTCTTATTGATGAAATGTAATTGTGAAATGATGAAAAAAAAAAAAAAAACAAACCCCAAAAAATCCAACAAAAGAGCAAATGTACAAATTTAGAACTTATGCTTTAAGTTTTTTTTGAGGTCAGAGGGTTTACACTCTAATGAAGCATGTCTCTTGTCAGCTAAGTTAGCTGAGCAAGCTAAACAAGAAGAAGCATGCCTAGAACTGGGACAAAAGAAACCAGGGTCTACTCTGTTTTGGATGGAACATTGTAGGGATGACATGTTCCCTTCTTCCGCCACAATTGGAATTAAGATATTCTGATGGAAGCAATAATCTCACCCCTTCTCACATCCCACATGAGAACTTGGGAAACCTGGCAGCAAAGGAGTTATTCCTACTAAACATTAACCCTATTTTGGATTCACAGGTGGTGCTTTTAATTTCAAGCCTATTTTCTGTTTCACAAATCTACTTTGATAAATTTCTCGTACAATCTCCTACATAGAGAAATAACTTGCACTTTGTAAAAAACTACTTCTTCCATGTCTAGACAAATATGCTGATATGTTGGTTAGGTCCAGTTTCTCTGTGAAGTTAATAAAAGAGCTCACACTTGATTCAATTGAGAGAAAAAAAAAAGTAGTGGTAGCTTGAGGTATATTAGACAGCATTTTAAATATTGAAGGAAGGAAAAAAAGAAGGCATTATGAATTTGTGCTGTTGTGTTAAGAATAAATTAGTCCTAAGTGGAAAATATTGTAACAAGCCTGGCAAAAACAAACCATGAAAGAGCTCACTAACCAGTCTTTCCATGGAAGGGCATGCCAAGGGAGGGGAGGCCTGAAATTAAGAAAATGATGGGATGCCTGGCTGACAAATACACCAAAAAAAGTTACACATCACAAAACACACCCTTTGACAAATACTCAGAGGAATACAAGAGCTGCCCAGCTCATGGAGCCTTTCAGAAAGTCCACTTACTGAAACACTTCAAGCTACTTTCTTCACTTCTTGTGAAGTGAGACTGATGACACAACGGTTGCTCCAGCACACAGCTCTTTTTAAATCAGCAATCTGATGCCACTTTTGGCACCAGTCCTTAAAACCTTCACAGCAAATAATTACTATGCCTTACTCAAAGAATCCAGTATGATGTTCAAATAGAGAAGTTTGAATTAAATATAATCAATATAATTCAATCAAATATAATTCAATTTAATTGAATTAAATATAAATAATAAGTAGATCTTATTGCTGAACTCAATTGTGCCTATATATTACCCTGTCTCTCAGATGCAACCCTTGCAAAAGGTTGGTATTCAGATCTCTCGCTTAAGTTACTTGTGAAATCTGTCTCAAATGCTGAAGTATTCAATTTATATTTGCATATGCAATGACTAGACAGAAATTACACTCAAAGGACTTTTCTCTTTTAAAGGACTCACTTTCATTTCCCTGTTTCCCACTACATTCTTTAATGTAAACAGTGTGAGATACTCTAACATGAGACATCAGTGCTGTGATCAACAGAGTGTAACTAAAAGGAATGGTCACCACAGAAAAATAGACATGGAAGCAAAGCTGCAGAGGCATCATGAAGTGGGAGATGAAAATTATTCTAAATATTTCAGTAAACTAATGGTGTAATAGCAGTAAGAATGTGTTTAGTTGTAACTAATGGTTATATATAATTTGTCACTAAGAAGATAGTACTTGCCAATTATTATGATGTATAATGAAACACCATCCACCTTCATAATCATATAATCCTGTGCTATCTCTAGAGATTATGATGTTTATGATTAGAATTACTGCATGCCAGATACATAAACATAATTATAAAACATGAAAGGAAGCTGGATGGAATGATTCTCACCTGCTCAGGTGATATATCAGTTCTGGTGTCAGATTTCACACTGTTTATCTCATTAACCAGTAAATTCCACCACAAGGAATGATGTGTTTTGATTAGATGAAGAAAGTTTGAGGATTAGGATTTTGCAGGAGAGACGATTATATAAATACATGCATACATTTCTCAAAAAATTGGAAATATATATAAAATATATATTCTATAAAATATAAAAAAAATATAATTGTATAAAATATAATTGTAGATTGCTTGTTCTGCAGTTACTTAGACAAAATAAATATTTTAGTAAAACAATTTCAGAACTTAAGTCTATAAGAGACATTGAACTGTAAAGCAAAAAAAAAAAATAAATTATTATTCTTTGCAGCTTTTTCAAATAGTAGCCACAGATTTCCAATTAAAACCAAGCTGTTTATTTAACATACACTAAAATCGTAAAGTTCAGATAATAAATTCCTGTTGGGGGAGCATCTCTGTTTTCCTCTAAATATTTAGGATGAACAGAAAAGAGTTATGCATATGAAAGGTTTGCAGAAAGGAATTGATCATTAAAACTCAGTTATATGGATGGTTAAAGCAGTTTTAAGATAAAAGACAGACTACAGAAAATGAAGACATGCATACATCTACTTAAACAATTCTGAAATGTGGGATAATAAAGTGGGTGGACAGTCACTTTTCATCCTTTGACATCAATGTAGTTCTCTCCAATCTTTTTGCCTTCTGTTCATAAATGTTAAAATATAGGGTTATACTTGTCATACAACCTGATAAAATTGTCCATTTATGTTACACTAGCTTGTTTCCTAAGCAATGAGAGTCAGTAAAGCTTGTGAGTTTTAAAATTTCACTTCATGTTTTTGACTAGTTGAAGACATTAGCATCTAAGTATGCCCTTTTAAATAAGTGATATTTTTTTGGCCACAAGTAGATGATGAAAAACTTCAGTCTTCCAAATGTACACATTTCACAGACACATAACCTTGAATATGAGTCTAAGATCAAATTTTATATTCTTTTCCCATGTGAACAGCTCCCATTAATTTTAATAGGACCAGTAAGTCTGCAAATAGTGTGGTCAATATTAAATTAATGTATTCAAAACTGAACTTAAATGGAACATCATGCTGTCATCATCTGCACCTCTGAAATAGAGTTGTGACTGTTCCATCTTAATCTCATACATGCATTTTGCACAATCATACCCTTATGCCTAACTTTCTACTTCATGTATTTCATGAAAGTCTGACAGTCAAGATACATCACAAAAAAAATTCTTTTCTTGCCTTTTTTTTCAAAATGTCAAGGTATCCAGCACCCCACAAAGATAAGGTCCTAATTCTAAGTGTTCTTATAAAACTAACAAGTGTAGCATCTGAAACTTTCCTCCCAAATTAAATTCAGATTTTTATCCACATTTACCATGCATGGCTACTAATTCAGCTACATTATCCTCCTGTTTTCCAACTACTGCCTTGAACTACAGATTAAGAAACACAAACATGGATTTAATTTCAGTTTATATATTTGTCAAAGATATTCCACAGAGTTTCTAAAAATAGAAATTTCATTACCTGGGAGGGACTGTGGGGAGATCTCTTGAACTTCTGGTGTTTTGGATTCAGCAGGCCATACTTGAGTGTCGTTCTTAGCTAAAGGGACAAAGACATTAGAGAGTAATGTAAAAAGCTATATCTGCTCTCTTCTACTACAGATTTATTTCTGTCCCACTTCAGCTTGCTAAAGTAAACCAACATGACAAATGTGGAAAGATTAATACCTTTAGCAATCAATGAACTTCCACTGCACAATCAGCACAAGCATCTATCTAGCTATGTTAAACACATGTGGGTTTGGTATTGTTTTTTTCATTAAAATATTCTTTAAAAATTAAATTTACAGCTATGACTTGAATGCCTTACGAGTCATTACTGTCACAGTACAGAGGAGTCTGTGACCTTTGTTGCCACAAATTACTATGCTTTTAAAAAAAAAAACCCAAACCAATAAGTTTTTTAGTAAATAAACAGAAAAAAATACTTTGAGAATTCAATAAATATGATATTATGTGATGCATTATTTTGACTTTTCTAAATAATACAGAACTAGAACAGTTGCAGTATGTCAGCAAGTCATAAGTAACCATAACTCCACATGCAGCATAAGTCTTCTTGCATTTTATTATAGACATACATCATCCTTCAGTATCAGTGAAAGACAGCTGTGTAGATTTGGACAATATGTCTTTTTGTCAATTATTTTATACATTTACATTATTTCTCAGAGTATTTTTGCTTTCCAAGCAATGACTCTTCCCTGTTTTACACTGCTTTGAAATCCAGTAGTCCCTTGTGTGTACACCCATGTACTTCATGTTCTCTCTGGTAAGGAACACACAGTAAACAGAAGAGAACAAAACATCACTTGTCTGCCCTGGTAATTTTCACACAGGTGTTTGTGTAATCTACCAAAAAGAGTAGCTCCAAACTGTCATCACACCAGCTATTTTGGGCATATCAGAGCATTTAAATTTAGAAGTCCAAGTTCTATGCTCCACCAGCTGGAGATTGTGCACACCTCTAGAACAGCTGAAGCTACCTTTGCCTTTTTACACATCTTTTGTTCACAGTCACATTCTGCCATTTTTACTGTGCACACTACTGAACCTTCTGACCTATCTGAAAATGCAATGTTTTCATGCAGAAAGATACAATTTTTAATTGGTAGAAAATGAAAAAAATATCTAAAAGTTCTAGATACTATAGTCCAAAACTAATATTGGAGGTTTTAAAATGTGGATTACTAAAAGTAAGGAGTATGAAAAATGGATTTGTCAAAATAAGGCCTACTGAGTTTTAATGGTACTTTTGCTATCTGCACATCATATACATGTTAAGACCAGCTAATAATGATAAACACCTTGTGTTCTATGCTTTCAAAGAAAATATTAGTAATCGTTAACGATGAGATAAATTTTATCAACATGACTGAAAGACAGTAATGCTCTCTAATGCAAATAGTGCAATTAAGTTTTTCCACTTAGCTTACTTTTCAGTAGCCATAGATGACGCTAACAGTATTTGTTTGTCAAATGCTGATAAACACTTCCAGATATTGTTTTGAGGAACTCAGACTCAGTTGAAATACATTCTTACTCACATTCAATATTATTCTACTGTGTAGCTCTACCCTTAAATGTACACAGTATCTCAACAGGAACAAGCACTGCTGTCTTCCCGCTGCAAAGCAAGCCAGCCTGAGACAGTGCCATGGTCAGCAATAGAGTGACAGAGTAAATTAAACAAAGCAAAAATAAGAAAGGAAAAATTATCTGACCTAGTTGTTCAGCATTCAAATAAAGTATTTAGACTAGCCAAACCAAAAGTCATCAGCTCCAGAATGCTACTCAAGGGATCTGTGAAAAATGCACTGGGGGGTGTTATTAAGGTTTTTAAAGATAGCTTTCCCACAATTATGCTATTCACAGATGATACGCTACTTTACAGATCTTAAACAAAAGCCTCAATTAATCTTTTTCATGCAGTTTTCAGGCATATTCACAAGATAAATCAATGAAAAAGTGATAGAGGTTTCATGTGTAATTACAGATAATAATAAGAATCTCTTCATGAAACAATTTGTCACAGGTACTCAATTCAGAAGTCATATAATTAAAATTCACTGAAAATCTGGTCTTTCAAATGGGCACAAAAAATTCCATTTAAAGACATATTGAAAAATATAACCTATGAAAAAAATCTTACATTGTAAAACAAAACAAAATCCCTAAGACCATAAGCATGACTAGTTTCCCTTCTTTCCTCTATGAATCAAAGCTTCTGCATATTCTTTTAAAGCTGCAAAACACCTTAAAAATCTGTCCAGATTTTTTAAAATTAGTAATTTTCTATGAATCCTTGTAAGCCCAAGCTAATAATTAATTAAACAAATAGGGGGAAAAAAAAGGTAAGAGAGGGGAAAAATAATAAAAAAATACTTTTCTGCTTACATACATGATCTCACATCACTACACTTCTGCTACTGCTGACAAACAACACAAGTTCATTTCTGCTTACCTATTTTTTTCCTGGATGCTTGTGGTATGTCATCTATTGTCAGGAGAGGAGGAAGTTTCTGCTGAGTTTCATTGAGACCTGGAACAATAAGGTGCACTACACAGGAAGATGTATGCAATTAATTTCAGAAGAGATGAAAAATACATAGTCTGCACTCTGAGTTATGTAAGCAACTGCTACTGAGTAGTACATTGGGAGATCAGTCTGAGTGTCTGGGAAATGAGTTAGTTCTATTCAGTAATTGTCACTCCCATTTGGTGCTATTTCCCCTTTACACCACTCACTGTATTACCATCATTTCATGATTACTCAGAACTGAAAACAATTAAATACTGGAGCATACAATCTTGGAGTATTGCACTATCACAGATTCTGGGACATTCTGTCTGGTAGGCCATGAAGACTTAACACCAATCATAGCTCGTAAGTATCTGTTTGGTTCACATCAATACATTAAAACTCACACAAAGCAAACTTAAGCAAAAGTTATGTAGTTATATAAAGTGCTTCCATATACAAAAAGGACTAAACACCTTCCTGAATCCAGGAATAAATTGGTTAGAAGGTGGAGGATGCAGTGAGCCTTTCCTATCTTATTTCAGGCAGACCAGTAGTTCACCACACTAAGCACTATGTGATAAATATATCAAACAATAACAGAAAGCATAAAACTGAATGGCTTGAGGGAAACAGTTATGCCCCAAGATCTAACATCAAGATTTAATTGCAAGTAAGATTATAATATATACGACTATCAGCTAACATATCAGTACAGGTTTGTGTTTGTAGATAGTATGTTATCATACTACCTTTATAAAATCAGAAAGAACAACCCCTGATCTCTGTAAGATCTTTGCCACAGAACTTTACTTGTAAGTATGAAAGAACTTCTTGGATTACATAGGGGCAGTAACTTTTTTTAAATACCGTGACAATAAAATTATTCTATTTCCCTTAGGCTACATCATCCTTGAACCATCTGTAACACCATGAAATATAACAAATACCATCTGAAGCAGCTGCAAAATACCCTTTGATATGCAAGGGTAGAACCATCAAGATCAAAAAAACTAGAAGTATTTACACAGTTCTAATTTTCAGGCAAAGATGATGAAAAATAATAAGAATATCTTCTAGTCACCTAATATTGCTCCTGGCAGAGAAGAACTATCTGACGTTTTTGACTGCGTCCGATTTTGAATAACTGTAGAGACAACACAGGGGTATTAGAAAATCATTTAAAAAATAGACAACCAAAATAAAAAACACCAAAAAAAGAAACAAACCCACACCTGAGACAAGCCTTAGAATTCTGAAAAGTTTCCTCAATTTAATATCTGGAGATGAGGAAAACATCCTAATTTTTCTGCATTTGCATTCAGCTTAAGAGACTGCAAACCATGTTTCCTCTACAGGATATCTTAACCATGCATCTATTCTTTCCCCTAGCATACCAGTTTTATGCCCTTGCTGAAAAATTACATTCTATGCTTATATAATATAGGGCCATCTCCAGACCATCTCCATCTCATTACTCTGCAAGATGCATGTGAAGTAAATGCTAGTAGAGCCATAATTTGCTTTCACACCATCCTCCAGTGTACTCCTGTCCCTGAACTGTGAACTACTTTCACTTTGCTTGATTTTGATTCTTAAAATTATTCACAATACAATTTCTCTTAGCTTTTAATCTGCAGCTCATTTTCTATCAGCTATCCTTAAGCAGTCAGTTTTCAAAGATTACACTATTATACTACCTCTTACTACTAGAGAGAAACAGGCATTTCTAAAGGGTTATATTTTTAAATTTACTGTAGATATTTCTCTTCACTGACCAGGGAAAGGAGAAGGAGAGAGTGTAAGTCAATGACTTAGCTGAAGATGCCCACAAAAAAACTTTGGTAGCATGAATCTTTTCCATACTGATAGTCATGCCTGACTATCAAGTTAAGCACAGCTGAGAGATCAATGTAACTTGACAATCCAGGTGAAAAAGAATGGGTACTAGCAGAAATCAGAACTGATTGGTACCCATCCAATGACTCAACTAAGTCATTGTTCATACTACAATGTAATAGCTCATTTTATTAACACAGGTAGGTAACAACTCAATGGTATCAGTAATTAAAGGATACACTAGTTCGTAAGGTTTCACCTATTCTAAAATGAAACTTTTATGACATTTACATCAGAGACAGAATTTTTTTCCAAGTTATTCTTGCAGAGTATAGGAATCAGTTAAAAAATATAAAAATTTACCTTGTTTGATTATTGTAACAGGGACCAACTTCTTATTATCACGCAGTGTAATCTGAGGAAGAGGGGAAAAAAAAGCCTTGGGATAACTGCCATAATAGTAATTGAACTTTCTCAGTAACAAAAACAGAGGGCTTTAATCCAACAATGCGCCTGTCCCAAGTTAACACTGGATGCGGCTCTGGCCCTAGTCACCAAATGTTACGCCATTGCTTCAGTTCCCATGGGCTAGTATAGTAATATTGCATTTTGATCTCCCTTCTTTCTGTTTAGGATGTTTTGCTTCATAGAAACACAGTATTTGACAACTTAGGAATTGTCAATCCTCTTTTCTTTTAAGAAACTCTTGAGCACTCACTGGGTAGGAGTCCAGAAAACTATTAAAAGCTGAAATTTAACTACAACAAAACATCTGAAACATAGCCAGTTACAAATTCAGTCACAGGATATAATTATATTCTCAGGAATAATATATTTAGAACACAAACTATTCCAGAACCAGCTGTACACTTGAGTGTATAGTCTGCTTGAAGTAGATTAACACGGTGTAATTTTATTTGGTTAAATTGTTTTCAAAGTATAATTGGCCACCCACCCCTGTTGTTCTCACATTTTTATGTAAACACTTGGGCTTTTCTGCTGTTCACTTGTCTTTGACTCAGATTACTTTTTGTCTAAGTGTGAATCTTTTCTAGCATTTTGATACCATGAAAATAAGGAACAGTTGAATAGATCCCACATTTCTTAAAAGGAAGAAAACCGTACTGATCCCAAAGATTATAAATCAGTATTCACTACCACACATGGGTACTAGGAATAACTTCTGAAAACTTAATAATATACTCAGATGATGTGAGGAAGAAGACTGAAATGCTAGCATAAAAATGATAAATACATTAAAAGTGATTTTTTTTCAGTTATATCTGAGTTAAAAGGAAGAAAATACCTCAAACGATAACTTCTCTGTGTTAAATGTATACTGCTAAAGTCAGAATCAGTTAAGCTTCATTTTGCACTTTACAACATCTAATTTACTTCATGTGAAAGAACACTTCCATGAAAAATCAGCATTTGATGACAAAGATTTCATTAGTTACCTAAGGATAACTATTTTTGCTCTATTCTCAATACCAAAAAAAAGCTTTAAAAGCAACAGCTGGGTACACATCAAACACATACCAAAGTTTAAGAATCTGGAAGGCAAATCCCAACAAATAAGATGTCCCTTTCCTCAGGGAAATCTGAGGTATTCTATGAAAGGTATTACCGTTTGCTACCTAGTAAAGTTTCACATTGGCATGAACATGGTTTGAAATAACTGGAGGTTTTCATCATTGTTAATGAAGGATACAAAATAATATTAATTTTTTTATCGCTTACTATTTTTCCTTCATTATTAACAAGGCTTGCCTTTCTATTTTGCCTTTTAGTAAAAAAAATTGTGTTGCAGATGATCAGCTTTTGGAGTAACCCTGCTATTCATGTGACTAACAAGAGGGATCAAATGAATTTACCAGAAAAGTGTTCATTTTATTGTATTTCTCATCAGGAGCCCTACAATCAAATAAACAGGCCTCAAGATATTGTGAGCACTTATGTAACTTCAGTGCAGAGCTTCTAATCATAATTATTACCAGTCCTTTTATAGTAAAAGATTCTTATATTGACAAGGCATCCTTCTTGAATAATAATGGATGCCTGTAATGACAGCAATATAAAAGTGCTAAATATGTTAAAATACATTCAAAATTTAGTTTCTCACTCAAGAACAAATCATTGATATGAAATCCGTGTTCCACAACTGCTATAATTAGACTGCTCACCTGCACAAATCTGCAAGTGCTGCACTTGAAATTTACCATTGTGCTATCAATCCTCTCTTTCTCGGTCTCCAAAGAGTGACTACTTCAGGTATTTCTATGTCTAATAAAATTTATGACTTGGACAAACTATTTCAGAAAAATCAACATATCATCTGTAGGAATGTGAATTTAACTGTACTTTCCAGACAGACAATATAAAGCATATAGGTATTAGGAACACTAGATATTAAAATGACTGTGGCATCTCCATGAATGAAGGAAGATGGCAAATAAGGTATTTCTTAATTTCAGAGGAAAAATAGAGATCTAAGTTATACCATAAGTCAGGCATCTTAATTTCTGGCCATATACCTCTGGCATATTATATGCAGGACTGCAGTTCTCAGACATTCTGGCAAACAGCATATGACAACATTAACAGACACTTGTTCTTTCTGCCTCTTATATTCCAATAATCCAGAAAGCCACAAATTACTGGCATACATGTAAGGGACTCCTCAAGGAAACATTATAGTCAACTTGGACTGGATAGTTTTGAGAAAGTAGGCATGTTTTCCTCCAGAGTTAAACAAATGATAGAAGCTAAGAGCCCTGCTGTTTGGCTGGAAAAATAATAGAATCATAGAATGTCAGATTGGAAGGGACCTCAAGTATCATCTGGTCCAACCTGTCTTGGCAAAAGCATAGTCTAGACAAGATGGCCCAGCACCCTGTCCAGCTTAATCTTAAAAGTGTTCAGTGTTGAGGAATCCACCACTTCCTTGGGGACATTATTCCAATGGCTGATTGTTCTCATTGTGAAAATTTTTTCCCTTGTGTCCAACCAGAATCTTCCCAGGAGTAACACGTAGCCATTGTCCCTCATCTTTTCCATGTGACTCCTTGAAAAAAGGAAATGTCCATCTACTTTGTCCATCCAAAGTCAAGGAGGACCCCACCATTCAGACTGACATTATGAAATTATAGAACCCTAATCAGACAGAAGAGGAAATAAATTTCTACTTCATCATCTCCACCCTACCACCACCCATTGTTTATGAAGGGAAAAAGAATGACCATTCCTAGAGCTCTTCTTCCCCTCTCTTGTTAGTTGTAGCTCACACAGTCCCAGGAGCTTAGTCAAACTTAAAGGATGAAACTGCCAAAAGAAACACAAGCTGCTATGTGACCAATGTTGAAAGGGCAGAATGACTAGATACACAACGAGAATGTTGCTTTAATAAACAGCCTTTTAAAATGTCTCCTTACAGAGAAGAATTAGAACCATGCTGATAGGAGCCAGTTGTGGTTTTGGATCAAAATAAGGCATAAGCAAAGTTTGGCCTAAATAACACTCATTTTGGCTTTGCGCTGATGATGCGATTGCACCACTGAAACACCCCACCTATTACTCTGGAAACTGAAGTAATAATGTAAACTTAAAATCTGGCCACTATCTGCTTTCAAGCCTTAGTTGTATGGCTTTTTGCACCACTAAAGTGAGAATGATAAGAGAATTTTTAGAATAATCTACGGAATGTTTTCATGGTATTTCTGTGGAGGGTGATAAAGCAGTACTGCTCTGGAGCTAAGCCCTGTGAAGCTGACTAAAAAGACTAGATGTTGGCTCCAGTCCTCCTTTCATACTTAAGATGTACAAATATTTGGAAAACTGTTTTAGCTCACTTTCTCAGGACTTCTCTTGCATAAATAGAATCCCTACTTCTACAGAAGCAGCATAACAGAGTCAGAATCCTGGCACACAGGGTTTGCTAAGATGAAGAAAGGAGAACTCAGCTTTTGCACTCCAGATGCCAGAATGAATTACCTGGTCTTGGGCTGTCATGTGTAACTTTAAAGATGCTTAAGGGACCAATGGGAAGAACAGTAAAGTTGAATTGATCATCAACATAATGAGATGAGCACCTCTCTGAGTATTGGATTCATATTACTTACGGATAAAACATTTTTCTTGAATGAGAGATATGACTATGTTTCCAATAATGTAAGCATTATACTGCTCTAAGTGTGCATAATGCTATAATTAAAGTATTACTGTCCTAAATTAATACCTAATTATTCCTACAAGAAAATATAATTTGATTCCTGAAGGAGTTCCAGGTTTGATAATTACAAATCATTTACAGTATTGTACAATAGGAAGAGTGAATAATGAGGAACCACACGTGACCATTTCCTACAATGAAAACACTCGGAAAGTCAGAGACAGAAGAGAATTGTGAAGAACGGATTGTTCCCTTGTAATAATCATCACTCATGAGTCAACTCTTTAAAATGTCTGAAGAAACAAGGATTTCTACAACTTTTCCCATAGTCAAAGTTATCCCATAGTCTACCTCATGTATAGTACCTTGAAAACAAAGCAAATCCATAAAACCCTACAAGATTAGCCACTGAAACTTGCACTTAGATGAAAAATTAAGGAAAGAAAATATGAAGAAACAAATTTAATCTCATAGAAGAGAAGTCAATGTTCAAAAGTTATTAATAAAATGTGTCTTTTTCACTGTATTAAAACTACTCTACTAATGGGTTCAGTCTACAGAACCTTCATTTCTGCTTCAGCTCTTGGAAGCAAAAACCATCTGTGTATGCAAAGCCACGAATGTATGAAACTCACCCATGCTTGATACCTGTTATGGCAAATGCCACATGAGAAAAAGAAATAAGGGAATGAATAAATATTGATAGTTATCTATTTATTAAAAAGAAATATCTTCAAATGCCTTGATGAAACAGTTAAAAATACCTTGCCATCTGCAAGGCAATCTTGATATACAAATTAAATTGCCCTTTCCAGCTTCCTCTGGTTCTGCAAACACTTGCCTCACACATGAGAAGTATCAGTGAATTCAATGGGACGACTAGTGATTTTAGAAGACTTGAGCATACACAAGATCACTTTATAAAATAACAGCACTGCCTTATCACGAAATGAGCTGAGCACCACAACTTTGACTACAACAAAGGAATAAGCAAATTTTAATGTTTAGAATGCACACATGGAAACCATCAGCTTCATCTTTGTTAAACTGGAATCAGTAGATATAATCATCTCAGCTGCAGTTCTCAATTATTTTGTAAATCCACACATATAAATGCTTCTCCATACAGTTACCTGTGTGTCCAACCCTCAAGCTTTTTGTGGTTTAAAATGGTGAAGCTAAGGTTATAGCAACAGGAACATTATTACCAAAGTGGTGAAGTAGTTGGTTTGGAGGTTTTAATTTCTTAATTGTTTCTTCCTTTGGAGAAATTTGTTTGATTTCTTATATAAGACACACACTACACAAAAACACATATGCAAAAGTACCTTGTTTCTGACTTCAGGTAGCAGTGTTTCTAACTTCATTTCTTTATAAGAATCTCCACTGCATATAAAAGTCAGGTTTGTGCCAGACAGTGTCAGCTCTCTTGCCTGCTTGTTTCTCCCCCAGACCTATAAATGGACTTGGGCTGGGGTCTGCAACAATTACTGTTACTCCTGTGCAGAGCTCTCCAGATACCTCTGAGTAGTGATGAGTTTCACACTTTTATTTTCCAGGTCTAAAAAGAGGAAACTAGGAAAATATGTTCAATGCAGTCTCTGTTAAATCTTCAAGCAAAACTGAATCTCTCATTAGGATGATGACAAAACTCCAGACCACAGCATCAGAGCAGTCCTTAGCAAAGCCTGTCCCCATTCCTTCTACCCCAATTTCATTCATCCTAAGATGGTTAAGAGTGGTGGGAGGGCCTGATCATGAGTAGTGCTTGTCTCTTTGCATCAGCCACTCAATGAGTATAGACAACAAGCCTATTTTAAATATTTTATTTTGTACAGCTAAAATAAGATGAAGTGAATTCCACAAAATATTGCTCCTGTTTCATACTAGCTGCTGTGTGAACAACATTAAAAGCCTTTGTCCAAGCACCAGCCCAGGACCTTTCAAATTGTTGAGGTGATTAGGAACATGTGTTCAGCTAGTTTTCTGTTAGGGTTATGCTCCTAGATCACTTGGTACTTGTGAAAATCCCACCTAGCTTTAAGCCTATGCCCAGTCTGGCCTGGTTTTAATAATTTTAAAACCTTTTCAGAACTTTCAAAAAAACCCTCCAGTTACTGTGCTTCTGAGAAAGACTGAAAATCCTAGGTCCAATGTTGGTGCCAGTTCCAGCTCTGTACACCTGTAGGATTGACACTTGCCTGTCTGAGATCAGTATCTTCATTTTATCAGAGCTGCAACCCCATTTGTCACTGTTTCTCATAATGACCTTACTATTTTTTCCTTCACCTGGTTATTTAGCATCTCTCATATCCTAGAAAGAGAAGGGCATTCCACACTGCCCATAAAAACATGCTACACCAATCTGGTATATTTTACACATAAACAACCTTGTAGGCAAAAGAACACTAATCAGCCTCTTCTCAGTTTAAACACCCTGCCTCCAGTTATCACAGAGATCAATCAAGCATTGATGGAAATTTTTAACTTCAATTACATTCACTAACTCCTCTAATTTCTACATTATTTTCCTCTGGGCATTGTTGGAAACCCAGATTTAGTGTTATGACGAAAGCATGACGTGAATAAGCTACACAGAAAGGCAAGACTGCAAAAAGCTAAAGAAAGACTTCTTTGCATTTTTTTTTTTTTTCTGAGAAGTCAAAGCCTTAGGCAATTTTGTGGTTGCTTTTTTATTAATTTCACCTAATACCTTAGAACATGAATGTCTTCACTCCTTTTCTGCTCATGAACCACAAACATTCCAACTTTCAAACCATAACTGTCCTGGTCAAGACTGAAACTGAATGGTCATTCCTACCATGTGAAATATGCTGCAGCGGAAACATGAACAGAATCTCAATGGCAAAGAGAACTTTACAAAGACATAAATATGAAAGAAGAGCAACAGGAACTTTTCAGATAAAACTGCAAGCTGTTCATGTGGCCATTACAACTGATAGGTAATTAGTGAAACATGTCCTTCAATGGATCAGGAAATTTCATAATTTCCTAAATCAGAACATTTCATAAAATCACACTTGAAGTGCCATACATTCATAAGAGCTGTGGACACCCATAAGGCTTGCTTTAGGTGTTTTTCTGAATACGAATGGGGTTTCTTCCAGCCATAAAGTAAAAAAAAATTAAAGTTTCCATGAGAATTGCTGAAAAATCACAGGATAGATGAGATCCTGTTTGATAAGTTGCCATCTTTGGAAGAATGTCTTGAAGCACTTCAGTGTTGTGAGGGCAGCCTGAATATTTACAGCAATGCCTGTGGTTGTACAGAGGACAACAAGGAACAGTTATGTGTTGAAATAGGCTTCATATAGAAACAGTACAAGATTTGTGGTCCAGGATAAAGTAGTATTGTGATACCATGTAAGTAAATCCTGTGGCTGAGCTTATCCAAGAACTGCCTGATGTTTTCAAGGGAGGACCTCAGAAACATTGCTGAACTAGCCATATTAGTGATCTTCAGGTAGCAAGCAGGTTTAAGGATGTAGAAATAGGCAAAGACAGATTATTGTGAGCAACTGGGAATTTCAAAAGGGCAATCACAGTAATATTTTTTTAAAAGATGCAATTTTAACATCAGTACTCTTCCCTGACTGGCTTTTTGTCAGTGACTGGCCTTCCTATGTGTTTTCCTCATGTAGGAACATAAACACTTCTCTTACTGCCTCTATGTACTGCACCAGCCAACAGAACCAAGACCTGTTCAGGGCCAGATCCTGCTACAGAGGAAAACACAATTCTGGGGTGTATGAAGCTCAGAATCCATCCTCCGGGAAAATGACCTTGTGTTACAAAGCATGGATTGCCCTCTCTGAATGCTAGATTGCATCTTTGTCCTTCCTGAGAAAGTACAATTCTCTTAAATACTGTTTTCTGAGTACAGTTGAAGCAACCTTCATGAAGTAATCAAGAAGGCCATGAAAAATTTGCTAAACTTGGGAAAGAAGAAAAGACTGAGACAGGAAAACCTCAGATTCACATCCCCTAAAGAGTCAGATAGCAGCTGGGTCAGCAGTTGCAAGAACAAGTTCATCAATTCCAAGAAGCTTTGACAATTAATTCTCTTTGAGCTTTACCTACGATTGGAGAGTCTACAAAAATTTGGCAGAGACTAAGAGGAAGAAAAGGAACGCCTCTGAAACAGGTCAAGGATTTAATTGAAAAGCTGATAATCTCATTGACACACAGAGAAACTGAACAGATCAGCCTGCCTCTTTCTACTCAAAGTGGAGTTAGCCGAACTGATGTAAACCATAAACTATGTCATTCACATTGGCTTTTTACCTGTTTTTAACCATTTGCCTTAAGCGGTAGTCACTTGATAGTGGATGCTTGCTGGTTGTGAAAGCAGACCTCGGTGTCCCCCTTATAAGATGGGTAACATTGATACTAACAATTGAGAAGACCATCCTTCTTCTCTGTACAGACTACCTTTGCATCATACCACTTTTGACACCTCTCCCTTTGCTGGGGGAGCACAAACAATAGTACACCAAGACCTAGACTTGCAGATGAAAAGGCAGCATGAGATGCTGACATGCTTTGGAATATTGCATGAAAGACACCACAGGAGTATAAACAATTAGTTTTACTGTATATTTGGGCTTTTAATTCTATTATTAAAGTGTTTAGATGAAATATGTTCTCTGTTATTTGCTGGCTTGCTTTTCTAAAGGAATCAGCTGGTATAGAGCCTCCAGGTTCAGGTGCATTTTCCTTCTGCAGATAGCAGGTCAGTGTTTAGTTTTATGCTTAGCTCCTATTTCTTCTGCACTCAGCAGACTACCTGTGCTAATTAAGTATTATCTGGTGAGCTGGCTATAAAACACTTATTGTCTCTTCTATGAATATACACTGTATATGTTCCCATGGTGTTCTGTCCAGGGGACAGAATTTTCTTCGGCATTTTCTGCTTTGGCATTAATGACACATTTTAAGTAAGACTTTTTCCTCCTGTTTTCTTCCATTAGTCATTTTATAATCCTTTGAAAAGACTTTTCAGTGCACTTCCACAGGCACTGGGAGTGACAGGTTTTGACAGCTTTTGAACAGGAGTCATTCAGCAATAACTAGTAAACCCAAATGTCCATGGTATGTCCCTTATCATAAGATGTCATAACAGCTCTCCTGTGGTAAGCAGCTTCATTTCGTAATTCTCTTCCACAATCCCATTCCCTCAGCTGAGGGGAGGCGCTGATCTCCTCTCACTGGTGACCAGTAATAGGATAAGAGGAAATTAAATGAAAAGGGAAGGAAAAGTTCAGAGCAGACATTAGGAAAAAGTTTCTTCACTGAGAGGGTAGTTGGTCACTGTAACAGGCTCCCCAGGGAAGTGGTCATGGCAACAGGCCTGTCAGAGTTCAAGGACCATCTGGGAGATGCTCTTAGTCACGTGGTGTAGTTTTGGGCAATCCTGTGAGGAGCAGGGAGTTGGACAAGATGATTCTTTTAGGTCCCTTCCAACTTGAGATATTCTACGATTCTATCTAGTCTTCAATTTAATAGAATTTTTGTCTTGGCAGTTTGTGGCCATAATCTCTTCCTCATTTTACTCTAACATATAAGCAAAATTTTGACCAAAAAAATATAAATCTTATATTTATATAAGTATATATATATGTGTATATATATATACTTATAAAGTATATAAATGTTTTGCAGTATAAAAATGTTTTGCATACCTGTGTTTGGGCATTAGGTATCAACTTGTACATATTCTGGAGTTGTCCATTTACCTTTTTATCTGATTTGACAGAAAGAGAAACAAATGCAAATAATTACTTTTTGTTTTGTCCAAAGCAAGGCAAACCAAGTTTTCACCTTTTTCAATAGCTAAGAGAGTTAGGAGACTTAATTACAAGGTCTAAAAGCATACCATGTAACAGTTTTGTTTGGTCCTGTTTCTCCATATTAATTAATTCTTCTGCAAAGCCTCCCCTTCACATTTTGACAGAGAGGAAATTAAATGTATTCTCATTTTTCTACAAAAGTGGGTAAGAGAGCTGAAGTGGTCTTTGGGACTTATTAAGGAGAAGTCAGAGGTGCTTAAGAGGATTCTTTAATAAAATTAATATAACCACAACACTAATATGAAAGAAAGAACCTTGAAAGATTAATTACTGCATCCCATCTGTCAGGCTGGTACCAGGTCTGGCTAAAAGCAGCATGTTTTAAGGTCTCCAATAGTTAGTCTTGCTTTTAAGTGCATTCTTCTAAAGAAATAATCATTTAGCACTGGCAATACAGAACAGGCATATCACTTCTCTTTGGGTCTATCATAGTTTCCTTTGTCTCAGCACATGAAAAAAAAAACCCCATGGATTTAATCTCTGAAATTTTTCTCTTAGTTCTTTTTTTCTTTTTTTTCTCTTAGTTTCTTAGTACTAGAAGTTTCTTGTGATGCAGCTGTTATGTACAAAGGGGAGAAACAGTCCCTCCCAGAACCTCCTGTATTCTTGCCTGAGGCTTCGAATTTTGCCTATATTTTCCACCTTCACACTTTTCTGCTCCCATTGTGTTGACAGGCAATTAAACAAGAACCAAGCTAAATGTTACTGTAATTCTTCACAAATTTATCCAAAACAGATAAGCAATAGAAACAAAATCAACTATAAAGAAACTTCATTTGAGAGACTTTGATACATAATCCTGAAAAGTACTTGATACTTCTTCAGGAATGGGACCTACTATTGTTCCAAAGACAAGGGAAAATTGACAAAAGTTTCACACTAACTAACTTAATGAGCACATCATATTAAGAGGGTCAGAAATAACTTATTCATCTTTTCTAATACATTTTGCTTAAAATGTTGCACATTTGCCATGCCTTTTATGTCTTCCTGAAATTATGAATTAAAACCTCTTCTCAACCGCTCTCAGTGTTTTCAGTACATAATAAAATTTGTCCTGTCAATTCAAAAAATACAAGAACATGCAACAGGATTTTCAGTTTACAGTGTCTTTCAACCCAACTCAATCTGTCTCTGTAACTTACAAGAATGATTCTTTTTGCTTATTAAAAATGTGTAGTGTCAGTAAGAAACAGCATTTAGAAACACATTACATACAAGGAGTAAACGTGGTGATGCCAGTATACATTTCAGTCAGTCTTGAACGCAGTATTAAACTACAAACACTGTGGACTCCTTGTTCCCTCCTACTTTAAGTGTTCAGATATGTTCCAGCACTCCTCTACAGATGACTTTGAAATGTTTAAAACATAGGAAAAACAGTAATTTAGTACCTATTCTTTAGAGCTATGAAATAGAGCTTCTTTTCGTGAGGCAGGTAAAGAGAGGGAAATGACCACCATTCCCCACTTTCAGTTAATGCCATAATGATGGCAGTATTTTGGACTTCTAAAATTACTCTACGAGCACTGGGCAGGTACTTCAAAGTTTCAGATTTCTAATTTATGATGAAGGCCATCAAAATTCTTCATTAGGCAGTATGAGGGCTTTTGCAGTACAACAAACAACCCAACTGCTCCCTTCCCTTATCCTGAAGTATATCCTGAAGCTGTGGAACTCCCCTAAAACTTGAAACACATCAAATTTCAGCTGGAAATCTCATATGAATAAGGTTCTCATGAGAATTTGCTTTCTTCACATTTTGAATCAAGCTAGAAATACTGAACATAGGAGTTTGCAGCATCTTCTGACCAACATCATGCTTGGAAATATCTTTATGCAAATGCTTGATGAAAATAAATGAAATCAAACAATGTCTGTTCAAGCCTCTCCTCATGTCTTTACAAAGAGGAAGACTCTGCTGCTGCTTATTTCCTCCATTGGCAGCAGTGATTCTTTAAGTTGTAGATTTTTTTTGAAGGATTAATTTGACATCACTTTGTCTGCATTGTCTCGGGACTTTGGAGAAAAAAAGCTTAAAATATGACTGAAAGAACTGCCAGAGATGCCATACACTGCCTCCATGTAAACCCAAACAAAAGCCCTAAAAAAACCCCAAATTCCCACCAAACCCTAAAAAAATTTACACACATTAGAGTGTAAGAAGTGTATATACTTATTCAAGTATATACACAATTCAAACTTGAGTTTATACCTTGACTGAAAACTAGCTTCAAATTGAACTTTCTGACAGAGTCATAAGGGATCCATTGTGATGAGTGCTGGATAGGACAGGCCCTGACTAGCTTTTAACCAGCTTGAATGTAAAAGTAGATATAGAAGAAAGTTAAAAGAAGGTTAATACTTTCCCTCAATTCCTATTAGTAATGATCTTATTATTCATGGCCCAAGGAAAAAAGCTTGGAATCCAATCAGAAATATAAACATACGTACTCAACAATCTGTGTGTATCTAAACAAATCACTTGGAGTTCTACCAACCTGCAGCAGATTCTCTACTATATGCAATGAGAAGAGAACAATTTTCAGATGAGTAGGTGGTAGTTTTTCAAACACAAACTATATCTAGTTTCACCAACTCCTAAAATAATTTGTTAGAAGCATAAGGGATAGCATTGCAATGAAAACCTGATCAGTAACTCACTTTAAGTAATACCACAATAGAGGAAAAACTACTGTGAAAATTTGTAATTATTTGATAATTAGTGTCAAATACTTACTAGACAGAACTGTCTTATGATTGAAAGTCTTGCTCCAAATACTATCCTCTATGTTGTCTTTAACTCCAAATTCATAAAATGTGTTTGGCTTCAGATTGTCCACCACCGTCTCTGTAACTGGGCAAAGCTGAAAAACCCATTTCTTGTCTTTACCCTTTTCTCTGTAGCGAACTGTATAGAACCTGCTCAATAGAAAAAAAAAATATACATAACTCTTCACAAAGAAACCCACTGCAAACGTTTTTGCGAGGAATTACTAAAATGATCTCTACCTACCATTGTTCTTGTTCTTTCTGGCCCCATATGGTTATGGAGTATCAGAAAAACCAGCATATCTTCCCTACAAATGTTGTGCTAGCCCAGTCATCTCCTAGATACATACATGATCCCCATCATACAGATCCTGACATGAAGAGTATTAAATGAAGTCTCCTTATTCACAAACGACTATGTGTGTGTGGTCTGACCACAAACTGCAAACTCATTGTGCAAGCAGTTTCTGTGATTCTGACATAGGCCAGAACTAGTCAATTCAAACATGAGTCTATTAGTCAGAAAGCCTCAATTAATTTCTCAAAATCTTCTATATCTGTCCAAGGAAAGGTGTTCCCCTCAAATTAGTCCAAAACTACTCTCAAAAGAAAACCAGTAATATTTGACATTTGAAGGACACATTCCTCATTCAGTGATCCCATGGTGCGTTGCTCACACTTCAAAGAAGAAAGTAAACCAAGACTTTACTTTCATCAGTTTAAAACAGTAACAGGATGAATGCTAACAGATTATGAAATCAAAAAATATTTCTACATAAATTATCCAATTTTGTCAAATAGCACCACCCTGAAAAAGTATGACTACAATACTAGCCAGTATAAAACCATGCAATGTAAATGGTGAGAGTTATGGCACAAAAACTCCACTGCTGTTACAGTCTTATTTTTAATATACAATCTGTGTCACTGCCAGAATGGGGTGGAGTTTTCTGTTTTTGTAAAAACAAATCTCAGAGGCATTTGGCAACTTTTAAATCCAAGTATTACTGAAAATTGTTACACATTACATAAATAAAACATATTCATTCTCCATATTTATCTTATATTTACATTGTCTGAAAAATGATTAATTGTATCCAATTATATTTTTCCATATTTCAACAAAGCAAATTAAGGACATAAAAGAAATCCAACTCTAAAACCCCAGGTATGTGCCCAAGAATCATTCAGAAGCAAAAAAGAAAAAGAAATCTGGGTTGTGAGATTTAATCCAGATATTAGATAGAAAAATACAAGAAGAGAAAGGAAGGGAGCTTAAGAAAACAAGCCAAAAAATTCTTTAATCAACTGAAAGAATACCTAGTTGTGAGGTCCAGATTAAAATGACTTAATGGATCAAATATAGCACTGTCAATGCATAATGGTGCCTTTGCCAAAGTTACAGAGGAGCACTTCAAGAGTAGAGTTGAGTACAGGGAAATTCCTACTTCATTATTAAAACACAACGTAAGACAAGGAAAATGCCAATCATGGAAAATATTTTCATACACAAAGATTCACTTTGTTTACACATTTTATCTCATAACTGTCAAATTCGTTTTCTTGGCACCAAAAACATAGGTTCTCCTGTTCTAGTTGCTACAATTTGGCTCATTCGGGTATTCCACCAGGTTACAGAATTAATATTTACATTGGCTCACATAACTCTTCATTTGCTGTACTACTTTGCGTTCAAAACAAGCCATAGTCTAACACAAAGTTTAGAAAGGAAAGAAATATCATTATGTAGTGAATATTTTCTCTTTTCTTGATTCCTGGAGTACCAAGTAATAATCCGCATCCTTCTGTGGGCTGTGATCTGTTGCTTGACACATGAATTTGGGTAGAAGACATAACTATCATTTGGACTTAAAAGGACTGTTTTTAAACAAGAAATTACAACATTAAAATGAGGAAAATGTCTCCTCCTTTATCCTCTTAAGCCTTTCATACAGTCATACAAACATTAACAGACAGAAAAGCTTTCTTGAAATCTCTGTAACTATCTTGCAAAGGACATAGCAGTAAAAAACAAAACCCATCTGCAACATTAATGCATCTTACTGGACCCCTTACGGTCTCTTGGCAAGGGATTTAGAATAAGTGTAGATAAATCTATGATCAAAAGGCAAATCACAAAGAGCAGTCACTTTCTTCCCAGCTGACTGAAAGAAGAAATTTAATTTGTTTTCATCTTTATTCTTACCTTTTCCTACCTGTATTTTGAATAGAAATAAAGTGATTGTATATGATGGCAAGAAAACAATATACCAATTCATTTCAGTTATTTAATAGTCTAAATGATTAGCTGCAACAGAAATGAGGAAGAAAAAAAACATCAAAAACTTGTTCATAATGAATAGGCTTTTAAGTGGCGGCTCCCACTTGCTTCTACTGTAGAAAATGTTCAGATTTTGAATACTGTCTCCACACCTGCAAATTCATTCTCCTTAACATGAATTAAAATACAGAGAACATCAAAAAACATCTTTCACTAAAATTCAAAACTATTAAAAAATCTGAGAAGAAGATTTCCATAGTTGTGCCAAACTGTGCCATTAGAAATAGAAACATATAGCACAGAAGAAATGTGCTCTCCATTCCAAGATTTTAAAGCCTGTAAAAACTTCACTAAGGGTGTAATTATTTCAGTGGAAACTTGCCACAGGGAGTACTAAAAACACTGATTGCGATGACAGAATTTCCTCAACCATTTCAATAAAAAGCAACCAAAACAAAGTTCCAATTAACAGTTTGAAAGTCACAATTGTTTGAGTATTAGTTATATCCAAATTATATGCAACATGCACTTTTGGAGAAATGCAATCATTTGTTTATGGAGTATGAATTCAGAAATGCCAAGTTTTGTCACTAAAGATGAACAATGCATTGTTAAATCAGACCACCAAGCTGCCAAAGACAGTGGAATTTCAGTGCTTGCCTGAGAACATTCTACTGATTAAATTTTATTGTAATTTTATTTTCTCCCTTTTTCAATCCTTGCTTTTAGAAAAAATACAATATTAAACAATCAACACATATAATTGAAGACATGAGAAAGCAGTAAAATCTAGTCACTGCTCACATATATCAGTCCTCTTGTGGCAGTGACATACACACACAGAATTTGCACAGCTGGCCTGCTATGTGTATCAGAAGCTGCAAAAATACTACTTCTGGATTGCAAACATTTAGAGAAATCTCTCCAAAGATTCCCCCCCACAAAATGACAGAGAGCAGGCTGAAATGGAGTACAGCCATACTTGCGTAGAAGAGAAATGTATGCTACACTGTTCCTCAGATAGGACACTTCCCCCGCTATCTCTGTGGGGTAAGAATATGAAAAACTGATTAGATACTGCAGGGCCCTAATAGCTAATAGGAAAGCAATACATTATTCAAGTGCAATTGGAACAGTCCCAGGAATGCTATTCACAGCTGTGAATGCTATTTTGATGTTTCAGCAAGGAGGTGGCACACCTCTCACTGGGTAAGAATTTATTTTAATCTAGATTCTCAGCATGCACAAAGACCTGACAATTTAACTGCTTTTAATCTCGATTCTTTATTTGTTTTGGTGGGGGACATGAGAAGGGTACATTTTATCAGAACAATGTCCACTGAATAGCACTTGCATTCCTGTTTACAACAAATACCAATCAAAAGATTTCAGGGTTCACTTCACTCCTTTTGGAGCCAGCATTCTATAAAATATTAGAGCTCTTTTGTTAAGCTCCACAAAAATTAATCTCTCTCCCTAAAAGGCCATGTTTCACTCATTAGAAGATACGTCCAACCAAACCACCATGGGGACTGGAAAGAAATTTTACCTCCTCCCTTTGTACTGGACAACTGAAAGGATAATGAGTTCTGACAATTTGAACAGACAGTGTCATGAACAGATGAGTTAACTGCTATAATCAAGACAACTAAAAATAAAAAAACAACGGAAAGAATTAAAGAGCCAACATTTACCAACACAGCCTCTCTATATGCATTTGTGCAACTTGACATGTTTAATGTTTGCATTCTTGAAATTCTCTCTACATTAATGAGCTTTAGCATCCTTTATAACATTCTGACTTCACTTGCCTCCACGTGTGATGCACACAAATGTGAAATAATGGCAGAAACCAAAGCAGCAAAACCAATCTAAAGGAAAATTAAATCTAAATGAAAGGAAGACACAAAAGTATGGTATTACTCCTTAGCCAGCCACAGTAGTAATTACTATACCTGCAAAGTCCATATGAAAGACTATCAGCCTGGTACAAAAGGATTTTTCTATCCTTTCTATGTTCAGGTTACATAGTGTTTTTTTTAAACTCCACAATGCAAGGCAGAGAAGCCTTTCCTTTCCCAGCTCAGAGCTAGCCTTTTCATTACACAAGAAATCAAAGTACCACTTTAAAGAAGCAGCCCACAAGGTTTTTACTTTTGAAATTAAGGAAATGTCACTCGCTGCTAAGAGAAAAAAAAATAATCTAGGATGTGTAGGCAAAACAATGAGTTTTCATATATCAGCATGAATGACACTGTTTTTCCAAGAATTCCAGTAATATTTTTCCAATTGTTAACCAGATCTCTTTTCAGACAGATTCCTTTAAAATGCTTGCAAAGTTAAATATTTGGGCACAAACGATTAGATACTGGAAATCGTATAAGGCAGATGGTTTTATGAGATTTCCAGACTAGGTTCAGTTTGTATAAATATCATGGGTTTATTTGGAGCCATATCCAAACCAAAACTCCAAACAACTTAATCATAACTACTTTAGTCACACATAACACTAAACAAACAATTAAGCCTTGGAGATATAAGAACATTCCTGCTCTGTGATTTTGTGTTGCCATAGATAAATGATTCTAAAACTTATTGCACTTTTGTGCATAGGCATGTAATCACACTTTTTAAAAAGACTATTAACATACACATATGTATATTTATTTGTTTATAGTTAGACTTCATATAAAGCGCAGCATCCATTTAGTGGTAGAAAGTAATAAAATAAATTATTTGAACCACAATTTTTCAGATACTGAGTGTTTCACAAATTGGCAAGTGAAGCTGATCATATTGCTTCCTTTTCGTTGCCAAGTTTACTTTAAAGTAACAGACACTGACATATATAAAAAGATGGAAAGAATTATGTCACCGATGGCTACCAGCTAATTTTGCAAAGTACTTTTTAATTTAATTTTCACTTTTACATATCGCACACTTTTTTCATTTAAAAAGTTAGAAGTCATGAAGGATGAGAGACTGACCACCAATAAATCTTTCCATGTTCAAACGCCACAGTGGTAACTCAAAAGCAGCTGAAATGCCAAAAGTTTATTTGCTGCCATATGTTTTCCTTAAGGAATTGTGCTAAGTTTAAAATACATTTTTGGTGACATTTGCAACACAAAGTATGATTAAGTTGGCAGCTGCATAATGACACAGATTTATAGAGAGGCACAAAAGGAGATACACGCACACAACTTTCTGAATTTAGGGCTTTAAAAGCCTTACTTCTATGTACTATGTGCTGTACAACATAAAGACTAAGTATGGATTCTTCTCTTTCCCCTTCCCCCCCTTTATTTTTAGTAATTTTTTTTTAGCATAAGATACAAATTAAGTAAAACACAAAATCTGTACTACTTGCAAATATGACAATAGGACATTTAAATCACAGGCAAAAAAATTTAAACAATATAAATGTAAATTTTTCAAAGTTCTTAAATTAGATATATTTAATGAAAAAACCCCATACTTTCAGGTTTATATTTCTATTTTATCTGAAAGCATGTTTGCTTTTCTATACAATCCATTCAATACAGTAATACACAGTATTCTATCTACAAACGATGTTTTTGTCTTGCACGGAAAAACATCTTCTGTTCCTTCCCCAGCTCTCCCTCCAAAAAAACCCTGAATGTTAAACTTTTTTGACCCCCTGCTCTATTTTGGGATCTGTGGAGTTGTTCTAACCAAAGGAAAGGCCAAAAAAAATTCTATGCAATAGTCTATATGATAGCCTGTACTCTCTTTTTCAGGCCTAAATGAATAGTAAACATGGCTCCAGCATGTTTATTATGACAGCTCTGTCTGTTAATGGTTGTTTGAACATTGAAAGGCAGAGAGGAAACAAGTCTCTCTACTCACCTGAAGATACAAAAAGAGGAACAGAACATGATAGTGCAGCACATTATTCTGACTTTGACAATCCTCCGTCATCAACTACCTCATACTGGTGTCAGAAAACAGAAGATGCTGAGAAAGCTAACACCACAGTGCTGGTGGAACCAACATGTAGTTTTTATCAGTTACATTAAACAAATCACTTGAGGTTTTTGGTTTGGGTCTTTTGGTTTTGTTTTGGTTGGTTGGGTTTTATTTGGGGTTGTTTTGCATTCTAGTGCTAAGGCTGTCATGAGAGACAACAGCCATTTCAAAGAGGCTTTAAAATTTGACCTTGCAAAGAATTCCAGTTGACACAAATGGCAGTGATTATCTTTACTTCCACGAGGAATTAAGGTTTGGGATTATCTTGCAGGAAATATGTAGCAGTCTATTGGTTTATCTCTAGAGAATTAAGCAACCAAAGAATGCTTTGTCAAAAAAAAGGCACAAGAAATTCCTCTTCATTGGAGTATCTTAAAAATCACTTTGTGGCTTCAGAAGAAAACTATGTGCCCTCAATAAGCAAGCAACAATTTCATTGAACCAATAAAAGATACCAGTGCTCTTCAGGAACATGGTACCTCTTATTTCAAACTCATTTGCTCATCTAAGGAATATCCCACTGAGATTAAACTCACACTAGAAAATATTGTGGCCAACAGATCCATGCTGTTCCATATGGTTTTCATCTTCTGAGTCAGTAACATATTCAACTAGCTTATATTATGCAACACTTGTAGAAAAGCTTAACGTCCATGCAGAGATGGTAAAATCTGAGGCTTAGGAGAGTGACTCCATTTCAGGTCATACAGAATTACAAATCTAAAACTTGTTGGGATGTTAACCAGCAGAACTGAGTTAAGAGGTCATAATTGCCACATACTGGCAATGTCAAAGATTAGAGATTAGTCACTATACAACAATCTTGAAGATGATTAACAGTACATTTGAACATGTCACAGTAAAGAGAACATGCCAGACAAAAAAAATATCCAGTAAGGGGAGTAGAGTGCCCCTGCAATAGATACAAATGAATCCATTTTGTCTTGTACTTTTAACATGATGATGCTAAGGGTACACTAGTTACTATTTTTTTTCTTATCACATATTATCCATTAAAATTCAAATTATTATCAGAACTTAAAAAATTTTCTTCTATACACTGACTAGAAATATATTTGTATCTGATCTCTCCTAGGAATTATCGAAATATACATTATGGTGGAGAATTGTTCTCATAATTTATATAAACCATAATTGTTCTCATAAATTTATATAAACCATTTATATATGGTCTGGTAAAGGTAAACAAAATAGGAGCACCACTTAAGTGATTTTTTTTTTCCTTCATTAACTTTATTGCTATGCTTGATTGCAAAGTAGAAATCTACTTATAGGTATATAGCCCATACTTTGATATGACTGCTATAATTTGATTGAAGTATTTTTAAACTAGCTACTCATCAATATCAGTGTATCTTTACCGTTGTACAGGGAGATATTAAAACAAAATAAACAATACAACTGATATATGTAAGTCCTCTTATTGGGGCAAAAGGGAAATATATAGGCAGCACTTCTTTAATATAGGCTGACAACATTTTAAAATGGAGGGTACCTTAAAAGTAAACATCTGAGAGAAATCAGCTAACTGGACTAAACAACATTTAATTAATTGGGGAGATGCATACCATTACTTGACACACAAACATGGTAAAAACAAACATATAGAATATATTCTAAACATAGCAAGACACCAGTAGCACTGCACTATGGAAAACATTACATACTATGTTAAAGAGTTTGTTCAAACTTGGAGGCAATGAACGTTCAACAAAAATATTGAGTTACAGAGGAGAAAAACCAAAGGTGATGAAGGCATTATGGTGCGTACCATATGCTTTGAATCTCCAGGTGGATTAATACAGGATATAGTTTTCTTCTAAAGTATCCTTCATTTCCACTGCACAATGGGTACTGTAACTTTGGTGCTGAAACGGCACACAAAGAAGATAACTTCCATGGTAAAAATGGTGCAAACATCATTATGTGGGCAGAAAACTTTACAGGCTCCCCCATGATCAGTTTGTTTCTTCAATTTCTAACTGCAGGAAATCATTTGGTTCTTTCTTGATTGACAGAACAAAATTTAATCCTGAACCAATTTTTATTTCTACTGAAAAAAATCTAATTAAATTACATGCTTGCACATTTCCTAATACTCATAGCTTTTTTCTACTGAATGTTAATGTTGTTTCTTCAATACTGCTTGAAATTCTGGTTGATAAAGAGTCAAATTTGTTCATGAGAAATCTTTGAAGCTTGAAAAGGATTTGTCCAACATTGGGAGGTAAGAAAAAGGTTATATTGGCTACTTAGGATGGGTTTTTTAACATAATCTATGTTTGGAATTCATCTTAATGGTATATATGGGATTTTATTATAAACACCAAAGTAAGCAGATTCAAGTGTAAATCAGACAGCTACAAATTAGACAAAAATTAGACAGATAGGGAAAAAAAAAAGCGTTCTCAATAATGCAAAGATGCATTAAAAATCCAAAAGATGATAGTTCCAAACTAGATGCAGATGCATCTCAAACATGGGTGCAAGAAGTTCCTTCTCGGTTTTACAAAACACTGCCAAATTGAATGGAGTTTTGCAGGGTGTAAATGAAAACAAACAAAAACAATTCTTTCATCATAAAAGGAAGAATACAAAGAAAACACCAAAATAGAACAGGGAAAACATCTGTATTAACAATTTCAATAATTGCAGCAGATTAATTTTATTCATCTGCCAAGAGTTGTCTAAAATGTAATGGTGCACTTAATTGAGAAGCTACCCAGCACTATAATTTCTCTTGAAACTGCTACTTGGTGAGTCTTTCTGAGCTCCCCACTTGCTGTACTACTCATTAAATAATTACAGAAAACCAAAATTGTTATAATAGAAGTACTGAAAAATTGTATAGTAGAAGTTACTTACAACAGAAAATGAATGAAAGCTGCACTATATTAATATCAGGAAAGTAGTGTAGTGATAAGACCAAATATGGGAAACAAATAGCATTAAAGCAAGGCATCATTCCCCCATGACAGCACAGCAAAAGACTTATTTTACTTCTATTTGTCTTACTTTAAACCAAGGTATTTCCTACGATTTAATAAAGTTTCTTTCAATTCATTTAGATAGAGCCAAGACCATTGGTTTAAGAATGAAGGATCTACTATAAAATAGTAAGATTTGTATTCCAGCATGTAGACACCTGGCTAAATTTGCACTTGAGACAAGAAAAGACCTGTGTAGCACTAATATAAGTAAATGAGAAAACTTACTTCACATTCCAACTTTGTTGTACTCCACATTGTTTTCAACTTCCTAATTTCTACTGTCAAACTTATTAGAGCCTCACCAGATAACTACATTGGATTAAATCACGATCGTAATAAAAAATTGGTACCTGTCACTAGCACAGTTACTTGTTGCTGTCCAGTCATGTTGAGGGTTGACTAGGAGGCCCCAAGAGAGGAACACAGAGGTTGGGGTGAGAGTGCCAACTACCAGCTGCAGAGGCTTTTGAGTCTTGTTCCGACCTACATAAGAAACATACAATTCCATTTGCAAGTTAGTTTCTCTCTCTTGCATTATTTAAAGGAAAGTTTTTGCAGTTGGATAATAAAGTAAATGAAGATCTATTTCTCTTCTGTATTTGAAGGGAAAGGTACAATAGTTCTCCCTCTTTTTCATAATCACCATTTCTAATGTATGATGTAAAAAAGCGGGCAGAGATCTGTTTGTTGGCTTCTTGTTGAGGCTAGTGAAACACGTGCAAGGAAGAGGGGCTGCTCCTTTTCTGAAACCAGCTGAGCATAAACAGAGGAAAGAAGTGCAGAACAAGGTTGGCATAAAGGAAGGAAGGATGCAGATAGCAGGAGCACAGATTAGGAGATTGCTTTAGAATGCAGGTATCTGACACACAGGCTTCACAAAGGCTATTTTTTTTTTGGACCCCCTCTGGACTTGCACAGCATTTATTTCAACTTAGGAAGAAACTGGAAGACTTCACTTCCAGACTTGCAGATCCAAGGTAAACCTAAAAGAATTCTTGCTATTATATGGTGGGTAGAAGGTGTTTCAATTTTGTCTTAGTATGTTTTAAGTATTTTTATTTTTTCAGCCTATATTCCAATTAAACCTAGTTTTTGTAAATTAACACCAGTTGGGTTTTGTATCCTTAGTATAAGAATAAGGTATATACAGATTAATTTTGATTAATCTTGATTGTGTCACAGAAGGCGTTACACAGAGTTCATGACATTAAGAAGTCTCTCTACATGTGAGAGAAACAGCAATTTCTGGCAAGATTCTTAGTAACATGGCAACTACATCCACGGATAATTCATACTTTCTACAGCATTCTTCATCAAGAGCAGAATAAAACTGACAAAAATTTCTTTCATTTTTAACCTCAGGTAGATCTTAGTTGGTGTCTGTACCTGGGGGCGTTTTTCTCTTTTAATCAGATATTACATTGAAACTGCTCAGTTTCTGCATGATACTTTAGCTTTGCTCTGAATGAAGTACCACAATTCTTGTGTGGCGAAAGAACTTTCTTTAAACAAAGCTAAAAAGCTAATATTTGGAAATGAAGAAATTATCTAGAGCAATTATTTTAAAACTGTAGATTGTGGACTGCTACAGTCTAAGGAGAACCTTTGGTGTTTGAAAGATGATTAATTAAAGGGAATTAATATATCCTTTACATCAAATTACATGCTTCAAAAATCCAAAGGATCTCCCTCAAAATGTACAGATGACCCCACATTTCCTAAAAGTTTATAAGCTACTGATCTAAGGGTTATACTTTTCACTGTTGTTTCACTATGTGACTACCTCTCTTCCCATGTTTTTAGAACCCTAATATCTCTTCACCTAACAAGCCCCAATGAAAATCTGTTTCATACTTTCAACCAATGTTATTTGTGCATTTAGAAAAAAGGAACCATGTGGGTTTTTACTTTACTTTATGATGAGTATGTTGTCACCAAGACTCCACAAACAAACAAAACACTCTCTACCCTTAAGACAAGGCATGACATGCTTTGAAATACCATGGAGCACATGTTACTTCCACAAGGGCAAATTTCTGAGTAATTTCTTGTTTTCTGGACCAGTTCCTACAGGTCTTCATTTTTAAAGAAAAACTTAAAATATAAGAGCTTGGTCATTCACAAAATTATCTGGCAAATCTGCTACCTATAGCAAAATTCCCTTTTGAGGAAATGTGGAAAATATCTGAGTTGTAAGGAAAAGAAAAAAACATGTAAGCTCTCATGTAACTTGAAATCACACTGGCTTTTGAGAGGACTTACATATGATTTTGATTATCACTATTATTATGCCATTAGTTCCCAGTTAGAGATTGCAATGATTTATACACTGTAAGACCAAGAATTACCTTGGCGATTATATATTTTGAATTATACAAATGGAAACCATACAACTCTTCTGTATTAATTGCAGTTTGAACGATAGTGTCTCTTCTAGAAATGCAACCAGTCTTCATTTTTAAATTTAGAATTGCACCAAGTCAGACTACACCATAATTCTTGGTAATTTGTCTGGTTTAATTATTGTCACTACTAGAAAGACTTGTTTATCTCGTGTATCTCGGTAGCATTAAACCAACAGCTGTTTTTAAAACTTTATCTGCAGGACTGAAAAGTCAATTATCTGAATCTTGTTCAACAAATCAGTTTCTGTAAACTCAAGATACAGAAATTAATAATGTCGAAATAGTACATTGGATATATATGTATTTTATGTATTTTTTTGAGATATACATGTATCTTGCATCTGAAAGGTAAATCACTTTTCAAAATCTTTCTATTTTACTATTTTACATCTGGGCAAGAGCAAGAAGAAATTAATCCCAAGCAATTACCAAGAATTTGAAAAAAAAACCATAAAAAGATCACAGAATAGTTTGGGTTGAGAGGGATCTTTAAAGATCATCTAGTCTAATCCCCCTGCAATAAGCAGTGACTTCTTCAACTAGATCAGGCTGTTCAGAGGCCCAACCATCCTGACCTTGAATATTTCCAGGGATAGGGCACCTACTACCTCTCTGTGCCACTGTTTCACCACCCTCATCATAAGAGATGTCTTCCTTATAGTTACTGTGAAGTTACCTCCTCTTCTTTTAAAAACATCACTCTGTCCTATTACAACAGGCCCTGATAAAAAGTTTGTCTCAAACTATAAACATATACATATATACTATCAGTTTATTCTTTGCAATAATCAGTGATCCTGAGAGTCATCTCCATATTAATGTAAGGAATTAGAAACTAACTGTATTAATGACATGATTAAGGTCATATAGAACGTGGTAGGAACAGATGAGAATCAAATTCAGATTTCTGCTCTGCTATGTATAGTTTAAGCTAGAAACTTCCCTCTTTCCTTAACTCCTTGCATCTGCAAACTCAGTAGGCCATGGATGAAGGAGCCCTTACTGGCGGTCATCACACCAGATCACTGTATTTAAAACCTTTCACATTTTGGCATGCACTTGTGACCTTTTTAAACGTTAGAAATTATTACTGTACATTTAAATTCCAATTTGTAAGAACTTTTTAGAAGACAATCTTTAGGTGATTCTTCATGTTTTGAACACCACATGTTACTAGTTACTGACTAGGAAGTACTGTGCTACATTTTACTTTTCCACGTATGGAATTTGTGCATTCCAGTTGGACACCTACAGTTACAAATATCTTTTCAGAGAAACACAGTAAAAGATTCTGTCTTCATTTAACTAATTCAAGGAAGAGATGCTGTAATGGTAAAATACCTGAACAAGATTTCTTGTTATTTGAAATGCGTGCTGGTCTTACTGAAACCAAATACCGTGGCTCTGCATCTGTAAATAAAGAAAGCAGCAATTAGTACAGACGTGCTGTTTATTTGAGAAAGGGATTAACATATAATTAATATGAAGAAGTCCAATATTCTTTGAATGCTTGACATGTTATCCAGTATTTGTGGTCTTCTGGCATGTTTGCTTTAAGGTTTATTCACCAAACATTCAGAAATATTCTAGCCATTAGGAAAAATAATACACAGGAAATACAGGAAAAATTGGCACAAAAGATTTGCCAACACTTTTTGACCGGGACACAACAAATAGATGAACATGGCAGGACATACATGTAACATTTCAATGCAAACATTACTTGTAAACTGAAAGAGAATAAAAACCTAGATGAAGAGGAAGAGGTGATGTCAAAATAAAAAAGTAGAACAAGCGAAATAATAAGAGAGCAAAGCCTGATAAGTACAACCAGAGATATCTACTGTCCTGACAGGAGCTGGAGGAACTTTTACTACAATATTTTCTGTATTCTGTTTCAGGCTATATATGTGAGTTTTCGTGTTGTAAGCAGTTTCTCAGTAAAGAGCTCACCTATTAAAAGAATAAAGAAAATGCATTCATCATTTAGGAGTGCATACCCCAACAGACTATTACTAAATCTTTCAATATTTGCATGATTGTCCGGTTGAAGGAAACAACAGAATGTCAGACATGTTTAAGACACTCCACACTGGTTGCTGGCTTGTCTTATAATTAGGTTTACATACTTTTTGCAGAGACTTATTATGAGATTTAACTATTAAGTGCTTTGAAACTAATTAACATTTAAGAGAAAGAGACTAATATTTGTGTAAAACCCACAAAGGGGTCTGACTTTGACTGCAATCTCCTTTCTGACATTCATATTTCTTTTATTTTTAACCCCTATATATGTTCTCCCAGGAAAAATAAAATTTCACAAAATATTTTTAAGTCTTTACAGGAAAGAATCTCTCTCCATCCTAATTCCAGTTCAATTTTTTCTTGCGCCATTTACTATAAAAGTGACACTTCATTTCAAAAAGCTAACAGAACATATAATATTATGCAGAAAAAAAAGAAAAAAAGCACCAGGAACAAAAAGCCCTTCCAAAGACAGGAATTTTGTCTTTCAATTCAATCTTACCTGAATGGCCTAAGTTTCTTTGAAAGTACACAAGAACTGCAGCCATTCTAAAGGATGCAGAGTCATTGCTAGAGCTGGGTATCAGTTTTGAAACAGCTTAGAAAACTTCTCAAAATACTAGTCTTCATAGGAAATAATAAAATGAAGTAAACCAAGTTTTACACAAACTCTGATACATTTCAGAGACATCTGTTGCAATTTAGATGACACATGGTAAGAGGCCACAAGTTCAGATATATTCATGTTTCTGGCAGCAAAAAGCAGATAACTTTACCCTGCAGCTTAAAATTATAAATGCTTTGATTAAAACAATGATGAAGTGGTGATTTTATTTTGGGGAATTCATCTTCAGAAGGAAGATTTTTCCTTACTCTTGACAGCAGATGTCACAGAATTCTGCACTTCTTAATTATTTAAAACCAAGCTCTATTCTCACAGAACTACAGTACCAGAAAAGAAGTCATAGGAGCTTCCAAAGAGATATTCATTGGCAGAATTTGGCTCACCATATTCTGATCAAAACTACTTTAGCTACTGGTTTTTTTAAAAAAAAGATTACTCTATGTAAAATCCTTATTCTAGTTTAGACACATCTAAATCCGTATCTATGGATGAGAAACTGAATTTCCTGCATATCTCAGTGTAACAGATAGCATGAAGTCTACAAATTAAAAAGAATCACTGATAAATCACTCAATTTTCTCTTACATCCAGATCTGTAAGGAGAGAGGAGAGAAAACTGAATAAATCTGAAGCTGAATAAATCTGAAGCTTGCTGCACTACTTAAAAAGCTGTTCCAGTGTGGAGAAAACCACTCTAACAACCTCACTGATTCTATGCATCTAAGTCTCTGGAAATCCATTCTATGGATGTACTTAATTTATTTAACTATTGTTTTTTAATAGGCTTCAACTGCAACCAATATAAACATAACTAAGGTGAGCATTGAAAACAGCTGCTCAAAGTAGTGTGGAAAAAAGAAATAAAAAGAAAAAGCAACCCCAAAGAGCAAATATCTCTTAATTTATAAAAAATATTTTTTAATATTCAGGGCAGCACACAGTTCTGGGGTTTGTGCAACCATCTGGAAATTGTTTGTATTGAGACTTAAAATCAGAAACAAGTGACTCTTTAAAATATCTTGTGTTCCCTGTACTTTAAGCCCAGTTTTCTGCAGTGCATTTGTGCTCACTTGGGAACTGTTATAACTCTCACAAAGTATTGAACAACCTTAATTTCAATAAAATTAGTTTCAAGCATCACTTTGAAAGCTCATTAACTACAAAGTCAATCTTCAAAACTGCAAAACGTATGTTTTCATCAAGACAATGTAAAAAGATTGTGAAAGAAAATGATCAAAATGGTTTGAAATGGCTTTTTGCCATGTTTTGCCCTGTTCCATCACTGGAAAAATTAACTCTGGCTGCAGTCTGAAATGACATCTGTGACAGTATAGAGATAGATTATCTGTTAAACAAAACGTGGTAATAAACAAACTTTAAATGTCTCCCTGCATATCTCGAAGCTGCAAACTCTAGTCTTTAGCAGAAATCATTAGTTCTAACAGGCAGTTTTGTTCTGTAACAAAGTACTCTCAGCAGGAATATTTTGGTTTGGGTGGGTGCTGTTCATGGAGCTTTTTTTTGTGAATTTAGCACATGTTGCCTTAAAAAAGAATACAACACATCCCCATTTCCTAGAGAACTCACAGGTCTTCTGAATGTAATACAATCTATAAAAGGAAGTATTTAAGAAACCAGCTAAAAGTAGATACTAGGAGAGTTCTGCTATAGAACACACAAGTTTAAAAAGTACCACTTGTCCCAGCAAATTTAGGACAATATTATGATCATTGTAACTAAAATCAAATTTTAAAATCATCCGAAGAGCACATTCAATACCCAGGATACAACACTAAAATTCTGTTCTGAACTTAACTAAAAGTGTGTCTTAATTCAGAAATAGGGTTTGCCATTCCTGGGCAGGAGCACCCGCACTACTGTACAGGCGTTAAGCGTGCAGCGAGTGTAGTTTCACTCAAATTCACCTGTTTGATATGCACTATCAAAGCACTTTGCACAGATTTCACTGGGGGCCTTGAAATGCTTCTAGTCTGGAAAGTGATACATTCTATATCTAAGGGAACTGAAACCAAGGCAGGCAAATAATTTGCTTCATCTCATGCAATGAGCACTGATTCAGGTTTAGAAATGGCAGTTCTGTCTTAGTCTTTCACTGAAATTTAACATTTCGCTGACTGAGTTCAGAAGAACGACGAGTTTTCACACTGATTCAGTTATCTCTCTGAGAAACATATATATCAGTCATAATCACGATGCAGAAATCATACGATGCTACTATAACTTAATTCATTTTCAGGGACTTAAATCATTGCCTCAGTCATGTACAAAACTTTATCTTGCAAGAACTATTTATGATCACCTGTGTTCCTTTATGATACCTATATATGCATAATTGACTCAACAGATCCATGCCTATAAGAAGCAGGAATCTCAGGGAGAAGTGGGTTACACAGGAAGAAAAAAAAAGAAAATGCTGTGAAATACCAAAACCTAAATAAAACCATAATTTAGTTTGTGCTGGTTCATCTTAACACTTAAGGGATAAATGGAATTGACTGCTGAAATAAGAGGTAAGCAGCAAAAAAGTGACCATCGGACCCACAAAAATATAGGGTTCTGACTGTGTCTCACTATGATTCACACAATTTACCAACTATTTACACTGAAATATATTTTAAAATAAAAGTGCATTTCCAAAATAAAATTATGACCTTAAGTAAAGCAAATCCAATCACAGAGTATAGAAAATCCTGTTTACAGCTAAATGTTTCTTAGTTTGTATGAACTGTGTTTAGTAAGAAAATGATAGTTACATTATTAGGACTAATGTTAAAATACCTGGACACTGATCCACGAATCCAGCATCTGCCCCCCCAAATCATTTCAATATAGATCAGTATAGTACAGATACATATGATACAAATGCAAGATACAGATTTGTTAGTTTCTCCTCTTATAATGATTTAGAATCTCATAAATGAAGGATCCCTACAGAACAATACAACAAATTCAGTTTGAAATACATTTGCAAATTTGCTATGAAAATCTGAGTAGTTTCTTGCTGCTTAACACATTCTTGAAGGGCTGCTACTATAAAAGTAACACAATAAATCCACTTGTTTGAATCTGTTACTGCCTAGCTCTCTTTATTAAGGCTGGATGGCAAATGACACAGCTAAGAGCTCCCTTCAGCTGGCACACAACTATTTCTTTATAAACCTCTGGAAGTTGCAGCTCAGAAATAAAGTCCAAATAGCGACCACCTTCAATTCTTTAGCCACAAAGTACCACAGGAAAATGCCCAGATGTACCAGAAAAGTACCAGTCAACAAATCCATGCTGAATTCTTAGTGTTATAATTCCCCAAACATGGGTTGTTTGGACAATTCAGTTGAAAGGTGCCATGCGACATCAGAATTACTCTTTCAGGTTTAAATATCATAGAATCATAGAATCATAGAATTGTCTAGGTTG
>BJBW01004297.1:161573-248345 GCA_004320125.1 Scolopax mira
ACAGCCAGGGATGGTGACTCCACCACCTCCCTGGGCAAAAGGTTTATTCAGCTTTATCCAATTTCACTTTGGTCCAAAGCACAACTCTCTGGCAGTCACACCTTAGTCAAATTATTTTTGAAGCAGGAGGGGAAGACTAGTCACACATCTGAGGCACCAGTATTTGTGAAGCAATAGTTTTTGTACCTATAGCATTTGATAAACGCAATAGACACATACATATTTGTTCAGTACATATTCTTACACCTATTAGTAATATCAGACAGAAGCATTCAGTCACCCTATTTTAGATTTTAAACATGAAGGCTACTACAGCTCAATGAAATGTCACCAATTAGATGAAATAGTTTTCTCAATTCCTTCAATTACTCAGTATTTTTTCATAACAGCCTAAAAGACACCCACACTACATGTGGGTGCAACTTACAACAGAAGAAACATTTCAAAGACTGCAAAGTTGCAATCTTTGGTGTCATTATAAAAGTAAAAAACAACGCTTTGACTAAGATTCTGTAATATTAATGATACAGAAACATTTAAAGAAAAAAACCTTTTATTATCCATCTTAACAACTTCAGGAGACAGCCACAATATAACAAAATACCTGTCACTGACACATCAAACTAATATGGGAAGCCACGTACTTCCAGATGCCACGAGCTAGGCTATCAAATCAGTGGCAGCAGGCAACTAATGTGCACAGCAAAATGCTAGCAAATTCTGCTTATGTTCAAGCATACTATTTTCATTCAGTTCAGAGTTCAGTCAATGCGGGAATGCAGTTGAAAGTAAAATAACATAAGAATGAACTGATTAACTAAGAATAAATTTTAAAATAAAATGTTACAATGCATCCTTAGAACTCATAAACCACCAGATTCAGAAACCAAAACAAATTATTTTTGAGCTTCAGGCTGCAATTCGTTAATGTGAATTTAGGAATTGTTAAAGATTTACTATGGGATGTTGTGAAGTGTAAAGGCCAAAAGTGGAAAAATGGAAGGATCACAGTGTATTCTGGTGTAACAGGCATGGGAAAAGACAGAGAAGAGGGGCAAAAGGGCTTGTGTGAATGAGCCTGCTGCTGGTCCGTACCCTTGCACAGGTGAAGGTGCAGCTGCTGAGCTCCTCCAGTCCCCCTAGGTTCAGCAAACATTTGCAATAAGAATCTGGGTTTTTTGGCAAGTTACTAGGAAGCGATATACTTTGGAATTAATGTTCACATTATTTGTCATTTTGAAAATCATGTGGTTAATACATCTGCACCCTTCTGAGAATTGATCAGATATAAAAAACTGCACAGTAAGTCTATTAGCTAAGCACTGCTCTAGCACACAGTCCTGAACTACTCTCTGTAAACTGTGTTCAAGATGGTACTAGAATTCTTCCCTATATATATATTCAGAATTTACCCATCACTTATTACAGTTGCTATAAAGCAGAACAGCCAATATGTTTTCCTCTTACACTGTACAATCTGGTTCAGGTAAAGAAAAGAGTAAAATACAGCCAACTCTGAGCTGGTTTTAGGAACTGAAAGGGAAAGTAATTTTGTTCACTCTGTTAGCTAATTGCTATTCATTCTTACAAAATTTTCATGTTTCCACCCAATTTTTCCATTCCTCCAACTGTATCAACTAATTCAAGGAGGCTGACTTGCAATCTTCTTAACCGAGTTAGAAAAAAGCTAGCACAAAATTTTCAATTCACACAGACCAAACAGATTTAGGTAAAGTCCAATGAGACAGTCCAACGTAGGGGAACAAAGATGATTAGAGGATTAGAGCATCTCCCTTATGAGTGAAGCTGGGACTCTTAAGCCTGGAGAAGAGAAGGCTGAGGGGAGACCTTATTAATGCTTATAAGTGTCTAAAAGGTAGGTTGAAGGAGGAGGGAGCCAGACTCTTTTCAGTGGTTGCCAGTGACAGGACGAGGGGCAACAGGCATAAGCTGGAACATAGGAAGTTCCACTCAAATATGAGGAAAAACTTCTTTATGGTGAGGGTGACAGAGCCCTGGAACAGGCTGCCCAGGGAGGTGGTGGAGTCCCCTTCTCTGGAGATTTTCAAGACCCACCTGGATGCAGTCCTGAGTGATATGCTCTGGGCAATCATGCTTTAGCAGGGGAGTTGGACTAGACGATCTCTAGAGGTCCCTTCCAACTCTGACAGTTCTGTGATTCTGTAAAGGTTTAAGCTAAGCTCAGAAGTTTTGAATTGGTCTATTCCCTTTATTTAATAGTCTAGCTGAATTTACAGTTTGATGATTTTGACACAGTCTGAATAGCTTCCACGACCAGTAACAACATTATTTGCTGTCATGTAAGATCATAAAGTACAGTCAGCACAAAATAAAATACATCTTGTATCCTGATGAAGAGGCATACTTCTTTGAACCAAACTTTAATGCTGCTCATCATTGTCATTCACCCTTCACTGTGGTTCAAATTCATCTATCTAGCAATGCATGAAGCTGCTCAAGAGTTTGTTGCCAGCATGAACTCATTACAAGTTCAGGAAATCCAGCAGAATCCTTTGCTCTTTGTTCATGCCCTTTGCAGGCAGTTCCAAATTTATGGATAATGTTACGCAATTGCTGGCTCGGTTATTATTTTAGTTGCAAAAGAAAGGAAAAACAAATATTTTAAGATAAGAATCACTGTAGAGAGGTGCTGAATATTTTAATGGATGAAATGTAGGTGGATATCGCACCTTCTTACAAAGCTATATATCTCTCCTGGAAATCCTAGGAAAGAAAATGTCCTTATTAATTTATTTTCAAATATATGCACGTATACACATGTAATTTCATAAATTAACAAATCCGATGACCTCAGGTTTATTGTTAACAGGGTTGTAAGAGATATGTGATCCAGCAGAAAATATGACAATAAATTTCATCTTAATTAGCAGCAACAAGGTTGGAAGTCATGGGTCTTATATATATATATGTGTGTGTGTGTGTGTGTGTGTTATATATGTGTGTGTTATATATATATAAAGTGTCATCTAAAAAAAGTTATGCATTGCTTCATTCTCCATACTACAGTTCCAATCAGGGATAATTTCTCAAATAGAATACCTGTTATGCTGCCAATGGCATGGATATCTATATCAAGGAAATGTCTGCAAGACACTTTATTCTGCTGTGTAAACCTATACTGTAAGAAAGGACAAACATAACCGACTTACAGGTCAAGTCTGTATATTTTCTTACATTGGGCTAACTACAAAATTAATAAAATACTTTTTTTTTTTCTTTGAGTAGGGTCTACAGTTGATTGCATATTTCTACCATATTCACTTACAAATCTTCACTGAAAAAATAATTTTAATATTACTATGACAAGATCCATGTTTCTCCTGGATCTAGTCACTCCCTCAGGAGACTATATTCTAAAGCAAAGCTCACAAATCAATGGGGAAAGCGTATGCTTTTGTAACTAACAGATGCCCTTAAATCTCCATTTCTAAATGTTACATTTCAGCTAAGGAGAGGAGGAAGCACTAAATTGTATTAGTCTTGGTCTAAACAGACCACATCTTTTCACATTTGGGAATCACTTACTCCACATCCTGTTCAATAAAAGCCACAACTAACCACTGTTTCAGGACAGCCTGGAAAAGTTTATTGGCTTTATGTAAAACCAGGATAAGCCAAAGTGTGAGAGGACCAAGAAGTAGCTCTCAGGGTAAATATGACTATTTTTGTATAAACCTAGTTGTTCTGATTGGAGAAAAATGTGTGGAACCCACTAAGGAACTTTTGCAAGTGGCACTTGAATCACTAGAATATTTAGACCATACTAGACAACTTTTAGTGTAAAATTATAAAAAGATACTATTTTCATATGAAGAAAGCACACTAGGCATATTAGATGTGCTAGGAGTACAAAGATAATGCAAGATTTTTCAGCAATAGGGTTTCCAGAAGTTTCGTAGCTTTGGAAAGTATCTTGAAAGTAGCTCTGGAAAATATCTTGTTCCTTTACAATACTTTATGCTTTCTAACATCCACATAAACTATGTGCTGATCTGAGTTCTCTGCCAGAATAAAACATAATCATTGTTTCTAAAACTAGGAACTGTCCTGCAATTCCTTCAGTTTGTACGAAAAGCTGGTCCCTGGAACTGGGGGGGTGGGAGGGTTTGCTACCTATCGCTGCTGTCTTCTCATCACCTCTACCACACAAATCACTCTATAAATAGAGCCAAAAAGTGAGACTGATGTTTATTGCTTTAGCTCATGTTCTGTACACACTTGGAAAGTACAGTAAAAGCTGCAGTTTAATGTAGTGTTTAATAATAATGCAATGGGGAAAATTATGATCTCTCTGCTTCTCAACTCCAATAAATAAGCCCACAATGTGTATAATCTAACCTTAAATCTCTTAACTAAAAGCAATAGCTCCAATAAATGTACCATTAATTGCCTGAAATAAATGTTTGTGACTTGAAATACGTATTGCTGTTAGCTTCTTTTATTCCTCTCCTTTCAAAGATGACATTTTCTTAAATTTGGAAATGCTAGTCTTTATATCTACATTATGTTGCATATTGCATTTTTAGCTACTGGACACTCAGAAATCAAAATCAATAGTTTCATTGTCACTAGGAAACTGATTAACAACTTGTATTAGCATGAGTGATTTAAAATTCTGATGTTATTCTCCTTTGAAATAATTAGAAAGGAAAAGGATAGTACTCCCCAACACTTGTGTTCCATGTACTCTAGAGAAAATGTATTCATTTCATTACAGGTTGTATGCATTGTGGGCTTTCTCATCTACTGTGTTCATTGACAGAAGATATTTTTTAAAAGTAAGCTTTAATGAATATGTGTGTGGCTAGCACTCTGATGCACTGCAGAACTAAAGAAAGGTGTCTACAGTTTCCAGCCATTAGCTATTAACATGAAAAAAAATATGGCAATTGTTACTTCTATGCTTATGTATCCTTTCTTCCCCTTTGTTTTACACCAAGATCACTGGCATTACAACGATGAGGGTAACCCAGATTCATCTCAGGCTAGAAAAGATTAAAGAAAGCAACAGGAAAATTCTCAGTGATTGAATAGATTTCTTTAAAGGTCAAATCTTGGTAAAGCAATGTTTTCTTCATTTATGAGACAATTCTAGCTAATCCAGTTCTACTGTTTTGCTATCTTGCACATACTGACATTAACCAAAGTTGAAGGGACAACCCAATTCCCTTTTTCCTCCCTATCCCAGGCAACAGGTTATAACATTCTTGATGTGGTTTAATCTCTTCCATGCAACAGTTCATGGAATTCCATCTAAAATTTCTGACATAGAAGTTCTAAATTATTCTATGGCATGTAGAATAGGTCCCTGCCAGAAAAGGCATCATTTTGATGGGAATGTTTCTAGCAACAGGAATCAACCACACAGTTCTCAAAACAGTTTCATTGCTTCTTGTACTATTTGTTAGCTTGTATTCTATTCCATAGCTGCAATTGTAGGCAAATCTTCCCTCCTGATCTGTGATGTGGTCAATATAGTACAATCTCAGTACAATGAAAATCCTCAAAACAAACACCAGTTGCAGACTTTTCCCAGCAACAAAAACTGTTGTTCTCCTTGATGGATCTCCTAACGCCACTTTCATCCGAAATTCTTCAATGCAACCTTAAACCCTGAGCAACAACACAATAAACCCCAAAATTAAGAAATCCAAAGGTTCATATTCTTGTAACTCTCTTCCCACAATTCATTACAACAGCAGCATGCAAAGCAAATATGCCTTACCAAGTTCTATTATGGAGCTTTTTCCTTCCGATGGTAAAGGAATGTACTGATTAGAGAAGAAGTTGCTTCCATAACCCAGGACAAAACCTTCTAGTTTGGTGTTTTGACTTGGTCGGAGATACCTCATGCAAACGGTGTCATCTGTTGCATTGATCTGAACTTTCAGACTCTGCCTTTTCACTGGAGAAAGAGTCAAAAAAGAGAACACAAGAATGTATTGAGTCAAAAAAGAGAAGACAAGAATGTATTGTCTTGTAATTGTATATTTAATATTGGAATATGATGATATAACAATACAGGGCTCTTTAATTTCCTAGTCACAAGCATCTGAACAACTGTTTAAAGGTGGAGTCTTCTGGAATCTAAGAGTATTTTTAAAAGTAAGTCACATAAAACTGTGCTTTCCAACCGGTCTGTTTTCCCATTAGTTTAGTACTATCATTAGCTGTAACATCTTCTACAATTGCAGCAGTAGAAAAGTGCATTATGTAACTAGAAAAAAATGCAAGTATTTTTTCCTTTAAATGCATGAGTTATAGTGGTATTAACCGTCTATAAGATCAACAGGTTAAAAACTTGTGAGTTTAATACTGATGGGTTTTTTTAGTTAGTAAAAAATATGAAGTTTGAACATTAAGTTAATCACACTGGAAAATTAGGGTAGAGCATAAATAGTAACTAGATCTAAATGAAAATGCTACAATTCTTTTTTTTTTTTTGCTATGTTGGGCTGGAAATGTAATTTTCTATTTGGAATTACACCAGGACATCTAACCAACATATATGCTTTACTCAAAATTACTAAGAAACTTTTTTTAAACATTCATTTTCATACTTTCCAGGGGAGCAGCACATAAAGCAAGAAATGTCTTGTATATCCATCAATAAAAATTTAACTTATAATAACACAGAATGACTTAATAACAGAATAATAAGTTTCTGTAGCCTACAAAAAGGTGTTTTGTCTTTTCTTTGTGGGGTGAGGGAAGATTGGCTTTTCCTTCCTTGGTACTTACAATTTTAATATTCCTTTGTCACTGTTAGCCTTATCATATTTTCTGAATTGTTGAATTGCAATGCCTAAAAAAAAGTTACGACTTTTCCCCTGGAAACACTGGCACTAGAATATTGGGTTAATATTTACCTTCTCATTGTTTTATTCCCAAGAGGTTCTTAGGCATCTCCCTAATCAAGAGGATTGAAATTAACTTTTCAGGAAAAACAGAAATTTGCACAAAATAATTTTTCTTCAGGAGCTAAATCCTGAAGAAAAACAATGAGGTAGCAGGATAGGTACCCTAGATAACAAGGTAGAGCAATACTGAACTTTCCTCCTTCCCCTCTTCTCACTTCCTTTCTTCCTTTATCAATAATTGCAACCTGATATTCAAAGTTTCTTTAGATAAGCATACATTGGTTCTCTAGTATCACTCCAGCCTTTTTTTTTTTTTTTTGAGAAATTCTAAGAACTTGAATTGCTGAGAGGCCACAATCCCCAATCTGTGAAGATGATTTAATAGTACTGTTAAACACCTGCAGTTGTCTGCCCACTGAATGTAAAACCTAAGCCAAACACTTTATGCCTCTTCCCTATATAGAAAGACGTGTACAAGTAAAACTGATGGAAAACATGTGCCTCTGATGAGACTATTCCTTTATCTAAAGACTGATCAAGTAAAAGTACTCAGCCAAGAAATCATCACAATTTTCCAAAGGCAACTCTGCCAGGCTGCAGAAGACTGCAAGGCTTCTAGGAAACTCAACTCTCTGACATTTCCAGCAGTACAATATCATCACAGAGGAAGGGGTGGCAGTTGCTTCTTTATCTGGGAGACAACCTAATATTTTTTTATTTTCAGTATATGAAACTTCTGCAGGTGTACAACTTTGAACATTGACAAGGTGCCAAACAGCAGAAAACAGGAAGAAAACCTAGCAGACTTAAAACCCATCTAATATATTTCATAAAGATATTTAGTAAAAAGCGCTCCGCAGCAATAAAGCTTAGGATTTTTACCTCTGCTTGACAATGAACTAGTTTTGTTAGAATTATGTAGTCTGCAAAACTCTAACCTAACATTGGAGAGCTGAACATAAATGAAAAGATGGTCTTCTGGTCTCCATGGAATACTCATGTCTAAGAAGAAAGCAAGATTTATAGTACTTGATTCAAATATGAAATAATAATTTGATTTCTTTATTAAAGTTCTTAATGAGACCCCCAAACTGGATTTTAAAGAAATTTTAGTGAAGATCTATTTTAATTTTAAATTTACTATAATTTCACTTTTTTCACAATTATTTCCATATATCTCTCAGTTATGCTTTACATCAATTTGAAGACCTCATTCTAATTCAAAATTTAATTCAACTGGCTTTTATTTCAATTAGATAGATGATACTTTTTTTTTTTTTCATAAGTAGTCAATTATAGTGACAATGGCATCTTGATTTTATTTAAGCCTAAAAACTGTCAGTGAAGTTTCTAAAAAACAGAAAGTCTAAATGGGATCCCAAGACATCCCAAGACAAGATCCCAAAGCAACAGCTTTCAGGTAGGACCCCTTAGATCTTAGCTTTATAGCTAGCATATCAAAACCACCAAGAGAGCTTTCAAAATCAAAGTTCTAGCAGAACACAAACAGGAATAATGTAGCTTTTAAAACAGAGAATAAGGCAGAACAGAAGCAAGAAAGGGAGATTAACTTGACCTTTAAAAACAAAATAAATCCTTGTCCTCCCCACACTGTCTTAGCAGGGCAGATCCTTTCCCTCTAGTTCACTTTTAAGTTCAGGATCACTTCAGCAACGGTCTGGATGGGAACAAATGCTACAGAGTCCCCACAGTGTTTAGGAAAAATCTTTATCTTCTCCTCAGGGTCTGGTCCATGCTCTTGTTAACATAATTCTCTTCCATCTCCCCTGTAAGCTCCTTGCTTACTATTTTCTTCTCTTCACTCATCAGAAGTTCCCCTGGCTGAGGGCTTAGTTGATCTCAGCTAGGGTGCTCTTCTCCCCTTCCTCTTGGAGGTGCAGCCTCACCCAAAAAACAGCACAGGGCAAGGCAGACAAACAGACTTCACCATTATTTAGCTGCATGTTTTTAAAGAAAAATAACTGTGCTAAAGGAACAACGGTTCTTAGGACTAACCCACGTTCCATGAGCTGTGTGCATTCCAGAATCACTGAAATCAAGGAATGAATTTTAACTGGCAGAACAATAGCTTTCAGAGGCTGACTGCTTTTTGGAGGCATATGGACAGAACTGATTCTAAAAGGAAAATGCAGCGTTGTGCAGGACAGAATGTAAGCCCAACTCTACTATATTTGTCAGAATTAAAAACAAACAAAAGAGCCTCCCATGAAAATGCAACAAAATGCAACTGAAGTTGTCCCAGATGGTCCCTTGGAGCAGACAAGAGGCATACAGGGAGGAGATAGCAGCACAGAAGAGCCTCTGCAGCCAGCTGGGGAGAGCTCAATGCTATGTGCTGCAGACACTGCCAGTCTAGCCAAAAGAGGGTCAGCCTGGAGCAGTACAGATATAAAGGACTTCATATGAATTAATTTGGTAAACGGGGACCAATCTTAGGAGCACATTAGCAAAATAGATTTCACTCGTGTTACCTCACAGTATCTGGAACAACTGACAGGGAAATGAGGCATTCCCATTCTGAGAAGAATATCTGTCTTGGCCACCACTCATATAAACATCTATTAAACAGGATTGAATGGACAAGGGAAGTCATGAGAACTTGACTGCTATGATACTGGGATAAGAATGATTTTGAGAAACTACCTTTGTCATATTTTGACAAAATATGCTCCCCCATCTCCTTGATGAGAGTTGAATGATAAACTAGACACTCTAATTCCAACACAAAAAGATTCTGAAAACACCATACAATCAGAAAAGAACACTTGCAGGTACAGAGCAGGCAAGGTTGAATTTTCACAGCTCATATTCATTTGTCTCAGCTTTTGCCATATGTTATTGACACTTTGGTATTAAGTATTTTCATTTGTAGAGTAATTCTTTTACATTGAAGGCATCTCCAAATGGAAGATTCTGGGATCCATAGCTGCCTCTGAAAAACAGTCTTTCCCTCCTGCCTTGCCAACAGAAATTCCACACTGATCTGCAAGGTTCTCTTCATCGAAAGTCAACTGATGGCCAAAACCAGCAGGACAAACTGTGCACAGCATATCTGAACTAAAAGTGATATATTAAGCGCATCAGTCCACTTCTAGCATTAGAATCACTCTAGGGAAAGGACTCTTCATCTGTAAGGGGAAAGACTTTTAAAGACAGCTTAATAAATCATCTGCATCATAAGGAAACCAGCCATCAGTAACTCTTCAGAAATAAGAAAATAGCTACAAACAGTCTGAAGAATTCAGTTGGGAGCACCATATCTTGACTAGTGGAAAAAATAAGTGGTCGCACATAGGCCACAGGAGCCAAGAGCAAAGAAACACTGACAGTTTAGAAATATTTAAGTCCACCAGAATTAATTGGTGGATTAATTACCAAACTGAAATTCACATCTTTAAAATGTGAAAGCAGCTATGGAAACTAATATGCAAATATTTGGCTGGACAATTGGTTGTTCAAGCTTTGGATCCACCAGGGATTCTGTGAAATACCTTAGTTTTCTTATGACTTTAAGTAATCACAGAGTAACAGAGGAAAAGAGGAGAGAATTCATAAGCACTACTACCATTGCTTATTCATAGCAGCTAATTCTAACTCATGGTTCCTATTTAGCAGTTTAGGTCTAACATCCCTCTAAGAAACCACCATCTTAGCTTGTAAAGCAGTCTGAAAAGGCAAAACGGTAACTACTAAGAATAGATTTATTTAATTCCTTTGCTATTTAATAACTGGAGAGAACAGAAATGGTTCACTGGGCTAGTTGCATTACAGCAATGTCTGTTAAGCAATTCACTGTTGGGGACAGGGGTATTTCTTACTTATAAGAGCAAATAAAACCACCTGACAGTTCACTTCCTGAAAAAAACAAAAAGAATTCTGTTTCAGTAACAGAGAATTAAACCTTTGAAATTCTGTGTCCTGTGCCCCACGATATCATTATAATATTGGTAACAATAAATGTGGAGCTAGTTAAAATTACCATCTGGTTTAATTTTCCTCTGTTTCAGGAACATGAGAGAACTTGGGTGATGAGGTGCTGGAATTTGAATTAACTGGCTTTTTTCTGCTTCTATCCAAACCCCAAAATATATCTTGGCAGTGTCAAAGAATGTATCTTCAGCTGAAGACCACTCTATTTCTCTCTTCAACTTAAAAAGATACGTCAACAGCTGGCTGATAATTTATTAACTAATAATTAACACATTCACAAGTAAGCCGGCGCTTCCAATATAGCAACGAACTTCAAGAATGAAGCACAAATGAAATAAAGTAACTGTTTTTTGAAATAAATTCATCTTTGCAACTTACATTTTTTGAGCTGCTTGCCTGCTTCACTGAAGGCTGAGCAAAAGCAATAATGGGACAAGATGCTACTTGCACTTATTCTATGGATCTACTAGTGCACTTTAAGACTGTAGGGTGTCTTGTGATCAATTACAGTCCTATTTTTTGTTTTTATCCATAGAGTGTAAAGTCTTGAACTCTGCCTTACAAAACTAGAGGGTGAATACAGCTGTACTATATTACAGCAAATTTGGCTTTGTCATCAGAATTCCTTTTGCCTTACATTGAAACTATTTGTTTTTCATCATTTCAAAGATTTTAGAGGGCATGAAGGCAAGACCTAGCATCACCTCCCAGGTGGCTAGACAAATGAAGCGTGCCTTAAGAAAATATATTAATACCATCTACATGTGAGGACCACCTCACTTCTAACATTTAAATCGTTCACAGCAGTGCTTTCATTTTCCAAATCTGGTGCCATAGTGCCATCAGCCAAGATTTCAATGATAATCTAACACTGTGCAACTTTTATATTTTCTATTTTATATTTTGTATTTACTTTGGCTCCCAAATGTGGAGAAATATTAGTTGTTTGGGTGAAAACCAAATCTATCTTGAAATGAGAAACATTTTAAAATAGTTCTGTTTCTATGCAGTAGAATAAACAAGACACATTTCTAAGACAGCTATAGCCATAGAATCATGGAACAATTTAGGGTGAAAGGGACTTCTGTAGGTCATCTAGTCCAACCTCCTATTTGAAGTAGAATTAACCCAATGATGTTGCTCAGGGCCACATCCAGCTGAGTTTTCAACACCACTAAAGACATTGATTCCATTATATCTCTGAGTAACCTCTTCCAGTATTTATCATCCTTGTGGTTTAAAAACCATGATAATATCTAACTAAAATTTCCCGTGTTCCAACTTGTGCCCAGTGCCTCTTGTCACATTGCTGTGTATTTCTGCAGAAAATCAGTCTGTCTTCTTTCTATTCTGCGGTCAGGTAGCTGTGAACAATGTTAGATCATCTTTGTCATCATAGATTACATGAAACATGAACACTCCTAGCTACAAAATCCACATGAATAAGTACTCTGAATTATGAAAATAGGTGCCATATAGACCATACTCTTAAAACGGCAACAAAGAATACCTTAATAAGAGAGGGTAAGCTAAAAACATTGTACACAGTTTTGTCATTTGCAACTGAAATTCCCCAATTAAATATTTTTTCCAAAATACTAGTATACCTACTCTTTGTACATAATTCTAACACTACTTCAGGAGAATAGGCTGTCAACATGCAGCAGTTAACTTTGCAAAACACATACATGCACACATATCTACAAAAGTAAGTTTTCAACTTACGCTCACAGGATCTCTCTGCTCAGGCAGCTTCCAAAAAGATAAACAAAAGCAATATTATTCTTACCTATGAACCAACATTTATTACACTGAGATCCACTGGCTTGAGATCCACTGGCTTATTACAATGAGATCCATATTTTTAGGGATGAGCAATCAGAAAATTTTCATCAGTGCAATTTCCTTTCCAGTCACAACATTCTCCTTAAGCAGAGTTTCTCTGCTCCAAGCTGCTGACTGTTCATTCCAAAACCAGTTTGTTGGTTCAAAGAAACAACTGAGGAGCACAAGCAATAATTTCATTTTGAAATGCTACTTCTTTCACTTACAATGACACTATATAATACAGAAATGTTTTTTTCTTATTTTGACTATGATGCTTGATAGCTAAGATGAATAAAGCTTGTTATTTTAAGCCTTATTATCAGGGCTTATTACTTTGTTGATAAACAGAAACCAGTAATTGATCCCACCTAATTAAGTTTTGAAGTTAGCACCTCTTTTTGACTCTCACTGTAACGTAGAAGGTAGATGTGAGGGCATTGTAAGCACAACCTGCTCTATGACTTGCAGTAATATAAGAGGGAAGAAAAGACATCACCAAAGAAAGATCTGGACAATCTTAATTCCATCTAACTTCAGATGTCTAGTAAGAGAGTGGGATGCCTCTGAGGAGGATCTACATGTTAAAGAGGAAGCAACCTTCAGCAAGCAGGAAATACAGAATTTTGTTTAAGTCTCTCTGGGAAATAAACTAGAACAAGCTGTAGCAAGCTACCTTCATGGAAAAAAAACCAACCAAACAATTAAAGAAATATAATCTTACTTTCATGTAACCCTCTATACTGTATTTTCTAGCTTCTCTTGATGATGAAAGAAATCTTTTCAACCAGTTCACCACAACACAAACACTTGATCCATGTATTTATTTTCAGAAATTACATTTAATGACCTCAGTTGTCAGGTGGACATTCTGCCATATGTTGTCTTGTGATACAATTGTAGAATCATAGAATCATCCAGGTTGGAAAGGACCTTCAAGGTCATCTAGTCCAACCATCAACCCAACTCTGACAAAAAAAAACATCACTAAACCATGTCCCCCAACACCATGTCAACCTGTCTTTTGAACACCTCCAGGGATGGTGCCTCACCCACTTCCCTGGGCAGCCCACTCCAATACTTGATAACCCTTTCATTGTAAACATTTTCCCCTTAACAACCTGAACCTCCCCTGGCACAACTTAAGGCCGTTTCCTCTTGTCCTGTTGCCTGTGACTTGGGAGAAGAGACCGACCCCTGCCTCTCTACAACCTCCTTTCAGGTAGTTGTAGAGAGCAATAAGGTCTCCCCTCAGCCTCCTTTTCTCTAGGCTGAACAACCCCAGCTCCCTCAGCCTCTTCTCATAACACTTGTGCTCCAAAAGAATAATCTGTTGGAATTCCAACTTCGCTACTTGCCCAACTCAGAATAAAAATGTTTTCAAGGTATTTTCAAATAAATTCCTTCTTGCCTATGCCTTTAATATTTTTATTTGAAAGATGGCAACTTTTTTTAGGCATATCAACATTCTTAACAGACTGCACACAGCAAATAAAATAACATAAATTATAATTCCCCTCCATAATTCTTTCATATCATGGGGCAATTTTAGAAATTTCATTTAGAATAGAAATTTACCACAAAAGGAGTAAAATTATCTGGAATATCCACTAGGTAAACCCCTCAATAGTAGTGTTCAGCTGAAGGCAGTAATTCAGGTAAGACCTCCATAGGAAGAGATGTACTGTGAGGGCCCAGGTTCATCTCCCACCCCTTCTAGTGCCCTTTTTCACAGCAGTCTTTCAGGATTACTGAGACTTCTTCCTTCAGTTGCATTGCATTTTTAATTTTACTAACGCTAATCTGAAATATGCTTTCTGTTTCAATGGGCATAGATTAAATAGATATTTCTCAGAGAAACTTCTTAAAGAATCTATAGTACAAATTCATAGTATGTGTAGTTCTCAGCAATCCAACTTCTATGTGTCTACGTGAAGCATTATACAAAAAAAATTTATTGCTGTCAGCTCTCTCACCTCTTTTCAGGTCATTCAAGTATTTCTTTGAAGATCCATTTCCATTTTTTGCACTATCTCCTTTACAAGGTTCCTTATAGATGCTGGTTTACAATTATTGGACTAAGTACAATAACTATCCTTATTTTCAGGGCACAAAGCTGAAAAGAGCCTAGATTTAAACTGAGGGTGCCACTTCAATGGTCCAACTCCAATTTCCAGCTTTCATTCTGCCGCCCATTTCCCATTATTTGTTTGAAAGCCAAACAAAATTGAAAACAAGCAAGAAAACTGTTTGAGAATAATGAAGTCTGCAGCTCTGATGTAAAAGGGAATAACAGCTAAGGTTCTGAAAACTTCTTTGGACAGAGTTTGAACAACCTGTCTCTGGCTCCTGTCAGAAGATTTCATTTTTCTTTTAAATCTTCGAAAATTACACTCCTCTTTTTGTCAAGTCAATAAACTTAGTTGTGTTTAAAGGTCAAATACATGTGCTAAAAATTTAATTTTAAAAAAATTCAACATTGAAAAATTCAATATTTTGGAAGGTTGGGGACAGAACAAAGCCTGTCCATTATTTTCAATGCATAATGCACTCTGAAACTCCTTCAAGTTTAACAATTTTTTAGATACTACTTTTCAAATCACCAACACACAAACTGCAAAACTTAAAATACAATTGTCCATGCAAAAACTCCTTGCTAATAATACAAGCTCAAACCCTTATTTCAATTTAGATTATGGATCACTCATTTATTTGCACTAGGATAAAGCTTGATTTGGATCTGATATAATTACAATCTCCAGGGGATTGTTCCCTTGGCTTTAGTCTCAGAGCTAGTTGTTTGTTGTTTTTTTCCAGACTGGCCTGTCTTTTTCTGGGCTGATGCAACTCCACCTGGATGGAACTGATGAGACAGTGACTGCATCTTGCCCAGAAGAGCTGGTCTTTCCAATGCTGGCTCCTTCTCCTGTCCAAGGAAACAGGTCCAAGGCAACTCCACCCGGGTTGGGCTATGAAGAAAACTGTACCTTGGCCAAAGAATCTGTCAGATTCTGCATAAAGATATTCAATAAGGCATGTAGAAGACTATGAGGAGAAAGAAAAGCCTCTCAGGTTTTTCAGGTCTAGCTCCCTTTTAAGCCTTCAAAAAGCACCAGCTAATGCAAACACCAAAGAGAAATAGTCTTTGGATATGGCTGTGTATAAGGTAGTTATATTTTAGAGCTGATCAGATGAATAAAAGTATGGACTTTCTTTAACAACAGCACCTCAATAGGGAAAGGTCAACAAGATAGTAAGAACTTAAGCAGACAGGAATTCAGATGCTGTTGGTCAGGCTCTGCCCACAAATTATAAATAGATTGAAGTGATCAGTATCAAAGACTGTGGACCTTAGTGCAACAAGTTTCTTAAGAATACGTTCATTGGCGGGCAGTGCTTAGCATTACCACTGCCATTACCTATTGAACAGCAAGCAGTGTTTAGCATAACTACTCCCTTAATACACTTCTCATCTACAAATATCAATGCATTTTTGTAGAATCAAAAATCAAAGGCATAAGGAAAACCAGTATCTTTAACTACAACAGCACTTGCTTCTGAGAGGAGTGAAAATGCTATACTTCATGATATCATGATATGATATCGTTCATTATTGAATGCACAGATAGTCTTCTACATGAATTGATGTGTACCCAGTGTGAGGTTCTCACACTGTTGCAGTCATTTTGAAGTCTGTTCCTTACATGTTATCAGTATGTATTACATCAGAATACATAATTATTTTTTTCAGTACATATCTTTTAGATTGATTTGCTGTGTGATAATTGATCTGGGATCTTTTGAAATACTTTGTGACAATATAAATCAGATTTAAAAAAGAATATGAAATAAATGATGGTAAGAAAGTATAATTTCTACAGTGTTAGAATAAGGCAGTTTTGAATTAATGTTAAAAAAACCAAAAGCAATCTTAAATTGATATTTGCGTGCTTTTCTTTATCTAAAATCTTCCTTCTGTGGTCAGTATTATCTTACTTGCAGTTGAAAGAGTAAGTCTTCAGCTCAGTATTATGTAACATTGGCTTAGATGTTTTCATAGCTCATTTTGTTTTACCTCCTTCTCTTATTCATCACGTGGTTATTTTTAATGGATGAAAGTGCTTAAATAGTAGTATTTAGACAGCTAGCAGAGTTTGCAAGCTATACTAAGAGTAAACTTGACACCAGCATGTATTTCCAACTCTCAAGTGTAATCTATGAGTTTCAGAATTACCAACATATCTAGGTATGTTTCAAGACTGTTGCCTTTTCTATTGTAAATTTGAAAAGTTATCATCCAGTCCTTTTATGCAGTAGTCCTCACTTCTGAAAAGATCTTTTACCACTAATAACAGAGTGCATGTGAACTTTTTATTTTGCGCAGAGCACTATTAAGTAGACCAAATTGATAAAATCGCAGGGGAAAAAGCAAAGTCAATGACTAGAGGCAGAGTATGTTATCCAGGAAAAAAGCCTGAATACATAGGAGTCACCCAATTTAGAGGAAAAGTACATAGATAGATATGAAGACAGTATCCTAATATATAAAAAAACCAAAACAAAACCAAACCAAACAAAACCCTAAGCAATCTTGCTCCACATCTGTGAAGAACAGAACTAAGTGACATAAACTGTAGCAAGGAAGATAGCTGGAAAACTGATAAAGGCAGTGAAGCTGTGGAACAAAGTGCCTGAGGAATAAGCACAAGGACATCAAAATTATTTTGGGAAGACCATTTCAGCCCCATGTTACTTTGTAGAAATGAATATTTAAGGTTTTTCTCCTGCACCTTTAAGCGTGCACCATAAAGCCTTAATAAGGACTACCCTCCCCAATGCTATGCTTGAAATCCAATAATCTGTTTTTTACCTCTAACATATAGATACTGAAAATCCAGTAAAGCATGATCTCTTCAGTATATAGATAAGCATAAGAGAACTCCCAGGTAGAGGCAAGATTAATTTGTCATGTCAGAACTGAAAAATATCTCACTGAAATTGCTTGAGTAAGGTCAAGAAAGAGCATTCAGAAAACTGCAGACTGTTCATCCTAACCTCAGTCGCCAGGAACATGACAAACAAAAAGCTGATTCGAAATAGCCAGCACCAGTTTACCAATGCCAAACTGTGTCCGATCAACTCTGATGCCTTCTGTAATGCTATTACTGGCTTTGCATACAAGGGGAAAGCGGTAAATGCCATTCACTTCAACTTAGACACAATCTCATCTCCACAGGTATCCTTCCAGCCAAACTGGAGAAATACAGCTAGATGTGTAGGTTACAAGGTAGATGGAAACTGGGCTCGAAGAATACCAGTGCGTGGTTAAAAATCTGAAGTACTCATTAGTAGTCTTTCTGGGTCTTGAGCAACATCCACAGTAATTCCTAAACTCAGTTCAGTGAGGGAGAACATTTTGTGATTTGTGTACACTTGTGAAAAAATTGGGTTGGGCAAATAAAATAAGATGAGTTGTACACAATGATCTGCGTTCAAATAGAAGGGAGACAAATTAGATTGAGACACCCATTCAGAAACATGTCTCCATCAAGCTATCTTCCTAAATCATCTTTATAGAATGGCAGTGCACCTAGAGAGACAGATACTGCTGATGCACCAATGAGTTTGAATGGATTTTTCCTCTATCTGTTACTATTATGATTTAATATTTAAGTAAACACACCCATGCCCATCTCAGGATAACAACAGTCCAGTCTGTGGTTTAGTATACAGGTTCTCAAAACATCAAGTAAAAAGGACCTAAATAAGATATCCTTGAACAGAAACAGCTATTTCACCAGAAGGTAATGCAATAATCTATTTCTAGCAGAAATATCTAGAAATATAAAAGTACAATCTGTGCATCACATTGAGACTGCACATGTAGGCACCACTGCCATGACAACACAAGATATTTAACAATTCTTAAATGTATGCAAGCTTGTAAAAATGTACTTACTACCCCACTACTGTCTAATGGGATTTAATTTTTATTCATAAATCCCCCATTATGCTGTGTAAAGTTGAAACAGGCCTCTTCAAAATAATAAGCACCAAAAGATGAAAATCGAATGGGATCATCCCTTCTCTGAAGTCATTAAAGCTTTTCACTAAAACATTACAGCCATCATATGACCACAAAAAATATATGAGTTCTCTGCTCAAAATCTTCTTCTAACATCCAAGGTATACAGGACTTCAAATTGTGCAAGGATTAGTAGCGTTGGATGTACACTTGGCAACGGTGCTTGCAATATTCTGTGTTTTAACTCTTGAATGAGTTCCTCACTTTTCAGAGCAGACAGCTGATAAAGCAATTAAATATCTGAAGCATACATAAGAATATTTATCACATGCTAAACTCAGAAAGAATAAGCAAACGTCATCAGTTAACAAACCAGTAATCAAATATGAAATGCTGTTCTGCTTTGAGAACTGCAATTCGGTCTTGTCAATGCCTTCAAGTCTATCAGCAAAGCTTTTAACCAGTTATTCAAAAAAAAAAATTTGAGAAGTTTCTCAGTGTATCCAGAGCAGACAAAATAAAGTGATTTCACTTATGCTTTTGGTCTCCAACCTGAACATTCTCACATATGTCTATGACACTAGCTGGATACAGCCGAGTCCTGTAAGGTTTGATTCCAACTGCATATAGTTTTTCCAGCTGGAAAATGTATCTCATCTTGCACCATTAGACAAGATGGATCACAAGACGGATGATATGGAATCTTATAAAAAAAAAAGTAAGATACTAAGAAAAATCACAGGACACCTTTTTTAGATTCTTCTATATTGTTCCACTCTTCTATATTGCAGAGATCAAAGGAAAGCTTCCACAAAGTTCAAGCAAACATCTGAAGACAGAAGCTATGGACTTCCAGTAATTCTTCAGTGTAAGAGGGTAAAAACTGAAATAACTAGTAAGATAAATACTTGATGATTTTAGGAAGTAATATCAAATTTGGCAGCAGCTCTTTTTTTCATCACTATGAACACCTTGTGAAGCACAGGCCTTGATAACTCATCTTAATAAAACTAAAAAATGAAGGAAATTGTTCTAAATCAATGGATTAGAGAGAAAAATGGAAAACATATATATTTAGCGTAAGTATACAAGATGTAAAATAAAAGCTGTGGGTGTGATTAAGGGAGTACAAAGATAAGTCACAATTACTAACAAAAGTTAGTTATTTTTGCTCCTGACTAAAAGTTTCATCTTTTCTCCCACCCATTTCCCTTCTTACCCAGGATATGACAGACGATATAGAGTTTATGTTTTGTGATTATATTTCTAAATTATGTGTCCATTGCATTAGCTGCTCCAGTTTTACCACATTGCCTTTTATCTACAGAGATGAAAGAAAGCAGCAAGGAATAATCTCTACTTCTAACCCATCTTTCTATGTCCGTATTTACTTTTTTTTTAATTCTCTGTTCAATGTTTTATTGAAAGTAAAAGAGAAATGCCAATGAGGAAAACACATCAAGTTACACAAAAGGAAGGCTTATGTTAATTTTGGCACAGGACAGGGACATGTACACCTTTGCACAGACCCATCAGCTAGGCAATCTGTCTATGATTGACTTTGGGTTTTTACTTGTGCTTCACTCAGGCATGTGTCCAACTGTTCGTGGAAAATTTATGGTATGTAGCAAGTTATGTCTCTCTCATCACTGATCTTGTAACACAGTGTGCAGTATCTTGCATTAATTCCCAAGAAGCGTTCTCTGATTTAAGACTATATCAAATGCTAATAAATAAATATTACTTCATGACTTCACAGCATTTTAAAATGAGGTGGTCTTTTCTGTGCCAGTTTGTTTGACACTGACAAACGTTTTAACAATACAAAAGCAAATTAATGAAAAAAAAATCTAGAAAAGCCAGCTCATGGAAAAAAAATATTCACAGTGCCTGAGATTTCTACACTGAAAAAGGGCATAACTAAGAGTATCCATTTTCTTTTTTTTTGGTGGAGGATGTGTAATTTTTCTTCAGCCTTAGTATTGTGAACAACATTAAATTCCATCCAAATAAATATACTAATAGCATATGACATCCATTGCTAATTTCTGTAAGTATTTCCAAGTGGAAAGGGAACACAATAAACATCTGTTACATTATTGAGAAACTCTGCTTTCTAAGAATTCCTTACTGCATTAACAACACACAAATGCTTTTATGAACTGCTATTTTGATCATGTTACTAAAATTGGAAGAGTACAAGTGGATGGATAGAAGCCTGGAAGATTAAAACAAATAATTTTTGATGCACTGCATTTACCAGAAATGAACTAGATCTCACAACAATTGTGTATGTGTGTGTGTGTGTGTGTGCATATGCCTCTGTGTGCTAGAGTCTGTATGAAATCACCCTCATGACTTGCTGTACTTGTGTGCAAGTTTAGTCTAATTATAAATTTTCCATTCGAGCAAAAATCACAAAATCTGTCCAAAATTCAAAACAAGTTCTTTAGCTCAAAGTTTGCATTAGTGTTTCAATCCTTTAAAAATCTTATTTATGATGTTTATACAAGGACTTGAGAAACAGACAACATAAATAAATTACTCCACCACCACCGAGTCACAGCAGATTTATCACCTATTAAGGAGTGCTGAATAATCAATGTGAGCAGAGAGACATTTTTATTAGAATTGCCAGATTTTGCCTTCCTCATACTTAAAACAAAAATCATGAAGAAATGCTGAAAAAGATGCCATATTTATGCTTGTGATTTTGTCACAGCATAACTGAAGGCTGGTTCTCATCAGTACAGGGGCAAATAATGGGCAACCAGTGCAGAGCAACTTCATGGTTGTGTTCACAACAGTAAATAGCTGTTCATAAGCTTTATGACAAAGGAAGGAGACCTATTGATTCCAGCTGAATGTGCAACCCCCTCACTTTTACCTGAGACATTAGCTAAGGGAAGGCACGGTTCTCAAACCTGACTGCGGCCATTTCCCTAACTGTGTAACAAGCTATGCTTCAGCGTACACTGTGCTATAAATAAAATCTGTGCCCTGCCATTTAATCCAACCACTTCAGTATGTGTGTGAGCCAGAGATAATGGAACTCTGCCAAAATTTCCAGGTCAGACCGTGCAGTGCGGTTTTCTTCCTATTATTTGTGTCCCAAAGTTCAATTTCTCACCAGCCTTCAGACTATTGCACCCATTCTTTTATTTTCATCATATACTTGTGTTCATTGAGATTTTTTTAAAAAATAAAAAAGTGATAAATGATAAGGCTTGAAGTCTTGCATTTTTCTTGATGTGCATTTTTTCTTGTTCATGCATAGGCTTGAACCATGGTAATGAGGGAATCAAAACTACCAGAAAATGTTTTCACTTCAAAATCATAAAACAACCTTCTGGGACATTTCAAGTTTACGTATTTGTATTTTTGAACCAACCACAACTTTATGTGTTCTAAAATTATTACAGACTTTTACATCATAGCAGGAAAAATTAAAGTGAATCATTAATATAAACCAGAGGCAAGCAGCTGACAAAAGGAGAAAAGATTTTTTCCTTAGGGAAGTTCAAAAATAATGTTATACCACATATATTGCCAGTCCTCCTAAATTGACCAGGTTCCCAAAGTATTAATTATGTAAATTCATATCAAGCATCCTGTGGACATTTATAGATTCATAAACTAATGCCACGACTGCTGGTGATAAGCAGGACAAACTCCTGCTACTTTATTGAATTGTGCTTTTCCTGAACAGATTTTGAGAATAATGCAAAAAAACTTAGAACTACACAAAAATTCAGAAATAACCCTGCAAAAGAAAGTCCTTCACACTTTGAGAATCTATTTTGCCATTGACTCTTCAGCTTGAACGACAGCACTGAATTAAAATCCCTTACTAAGTATGGACAGTAACACTCTAGTGTTACTACACTGCACACACACACACAAAATCAAATCACAGAGATAGGTTTAGGTTCTTTATTATGATGGGTTTTACTGAAGTGGATGTATGCACATGGAGCCCTGCTGCCTTGACATATTTGTTCAAGGTAAACAGGACTTGTGTAAAAAACATGGCTACAATTAAACTAAGAAAAAATTGTTGATTCACCTTCTTCATTTCTTTTTCTTCCAGAAAACACTAAATAATATTCAATCAGTATAGAGTGCGGGATCTCAGCAACAACTCTAAAGTATTTTACAAAACAGAGGTTAGATTTTGTCTACCAGCCTCTGAGCCACTGCAGCAAATGCTCCCCTTAGACTGGGAGAATACTAGCTTTCTTCTGATAAAAAAGCATTCTCTACCTCCCTGCCTTTAGATCCAGAGTATATGCAGTAGCTACTGTCTCAACTCTTTACCAGTACTTTATTCAGCAACTCTGAAGTGGGAAGACTCTGGTTCACATTCTTAATGTGACCATCCTTATGTAACCTCACCCAGACAGCTTCACAATTGTCCTGTATTTTAGAAAACCCTATTTCTAACTAGAGGCATTTGCATGAAGACCTGTTGGGCAAGCTTGAGTGGCACCTGGCCAGGTTCTGGCTGCCCTCTTCCATTTGGGAGCAAACTACGGACTGGGCTGTTTTGCTAATGGCACCTATTTTAGGTCACCACCTTTCCAGAACACCAATACCTGAGTCTCTTCACACCAAGATTAATGTGACATTGCTGCATAACCCATGCGAGTGAGTAAGTCTCCAACTATCTCCTGCAAAATGCAGTAGTCAAAAACAACTCCACAGCAACAAACTTATCCTGCTTACAAACAATTTCAAGTCTGCACTTGAACTTCCTCAAGGAAAAGAAATCCACTAGGAGTTGTATGAACAGTTCTGACTGTGGCAGGCCACTGCTAGCCATTTTTTCCCCCTGGAGCAGACAGAGCTTTCTGTTTGCACATGTAATGTGTAGCACACACCCGGTAAGTCCAAACACTCCAGAGAAGCCTCAGACATATTGACCATTCACAGTACCACCAGTCAATAGGTATACATTACATTAGGTATACAGACTACATTATCCATATATAGTAGGTCTGGCCAAAAAACAGCAGCAGGATTTAGCCTCCAGCTCTTCCCTCAAGTGAGTTATGTAGCTTGTCCTGCTGGAATGGCTAGAATCAAAAGATTATATGGATGAGGACTGAAAATAATTTTCAGAAAGAGATACTTGGGAACATTAAAATGAAAAGGTGAAAGGTTATACAGATTACCCAGCAGTGAGATCATTTTAGAGCCATTCATATGCTATGGAATTTAATCCTGGTTGAATCCACCCATATGTATCATCAGACTGTCACACCACTGCCTGTGCCAGTATAAAAATGGAATTCTGGTATTACAGATTATCTTTGAACCTGGAATCCTGATGTTAAATACTGGCTTTTGATATGTTTTTGTGCAATCCTAGGACACAACTGTCTGCATGATAAGATAATTTTGATTAAATGAGCTGCTATAATGCTAACATTCTTATGGGTTGTTTTCATTTTCAGCAAAGAATAAGCCAAATTTGCTGTGACATATCTACTGACTGAAAACCCTAGCCACTCAATTATACCAGATAAAGGATTCCTTTGAATTTTCTCACAGGACTTTATTGTCACTTATGTGCCATTAAACATAAAAGAAGTGTTTCACACAAATCAAATTAATTTTGTACTTATCTTTCTATACTCTAAAAAACCTATTTAAAAAAAAAATAGTTCAATAGTTTCATCCAACCTGACCTTCTTTCATTAGAATATGCTTTTTAAAGGTTAATGTATTGTGTGTTTTGAAAAATACTTCCCAAAAAGATGTTTTGTAAACCATGCAGAAAGCACCAAATAAGCCGCGTGTCATTTCACTCTTTTTGTGGTATTTTTATAAGCCAGCTTTGTTATATGTTTAAAAAAACCCAACTTTCAGGAGACTCTTCCCTGTCTTGCAATTTCTGCCCTGCTATCCTACAGCTACCAAAGGGGTGCTGTTGGGGAGGGGGGAGGCACGAAAGTTTAAAGATCAAAGCTTGGATGTTGCAGCACAGTGACTGTGACATGGTGAAATAACTCAACATTGTTTTAACTGCTTGACACCAGTAAGTGAAAACACATGCTGAGTTTAACCTCTGGTTAGGAAGAAGTATTACATAACATAGCATAGCCAGAAAACTTAGCTATGAGTAAAATTAGCCCATGCCTTTCAAAAATGTCAATGGTAAGTTTGGAAGTATACTGTAAGTACAGTGATCACTCTCAAAGGGATGTCAGTTATAATTACCATAAACACAAATCTTAGCTAGCATTTATCTACAATATTTTCTAACATTCCTGTGTACTTACAACAACAACAAACAAAAAAAGAAAAGAACCTTAGAGTAAAGCTATTATTTCTCCCTCTTATCTCCACAGTTGACAATCATAGAAACAAGGAAGTTTTGGATCTATTTTTCCCTATGTGAGTCTGTAAATCACGCTCTCTCACATGGTCCCATAAGGAATGTCAAGTTTGAACTCTTTTTCCCTAAGAAGGCAGGAACCAGGAGGAAGGTGAATTAAGGTTTCCTGAGACCTTCCTGGAAAGCAGAAAAGGACAGGCCTGAATCCTGAAAAGCAGGAAAAGGATGGGCCTGAATTCCAATCTACCTGATGACTAATTCAAATAGTAGGAAAACCACAGAGGTCAAAAACACAGGGGGTGCTTTTTTAAGGAATTCATAAAACTGTAAGTATAAAAGGCATGATGAACCCTAAATTCTTTACACCTCTAACAAAGAAAAACATGAACATACATAAGAGCTATCAGAAACAGAGATTATAGTGAAAAAGTGCATTTCTATGCACATCTGTGTTATAACTGGAAAGCCAACTGGCAAACTGAAAAACATGAAATGCCCTTGCACTAAGACTTTGTTCCACAACTGTTGCCTTCAACAACATTTGCAGCAGGTTCCAGCTGGAAAGATGACAGTGAAACACAGCTTACAAGGCAGTACAATCTTGTGTATTATGTCCCATAACTTGTTTATGCTTGGTTCTGTGGCTTTGCTTTGTCATCTCCTTCTCAGATTCAGGTTGCTCTGCTTACCGACTCCTTCTCTAAGTGAAGATCTTTCATCTATACTCAATTCCTGTCTAGAGAGACGATGCTGCATTCCTCAAGGATGAAATGTTTCTGCTATGCAGAGTCATAAAAATTTGAGAAAGTATAACAATTTCTAACTCTGACACCTATGCATTGCAACTGATTACACCCATCATTAAAATATTTCAAGAACAACAGTGCTGAACTGAAAAAATTTATGTTGGACTGCACTAGCATGGGGGCATAAGAGAAGAGACAAAAATAAGTGGAAAGCCTCCAAGTCTCTCTTCTTTCTGATGAAAAAGAAAGCTTTGGACAAGTGGATCAAATACTTGATAAAAGACCACCTCTCATCATACCGTCATTTCTTGCCCCTCACATAATCTCTATAGGCAGTGACTACACAATTTTCATGGCAGCTGATCCCTCGAACAGAAACTTATGAAACACAAACATAATTGTTAAAAAGGCACGGCCTCCACAGTAAAATCCAATATTCGCCAACCTCCCCTTTCCAATTGCATTTACTTTACTTATGTCTATAAAATCTTAATGTAGAAAGAGTCTGAATTATGATGGAGCTTATAACTGCCTCATCCCTTTTCATTTGCTACAGTACATGTGACGAAGAACTGCAAGGGAAAGGGTGCTTAGGGCACTACGCTAGGACCAGGTATAAGCAGAGGCCTACTGTCTATACAGGCAAAACTATTTCCACTGGAATTTCCACTGGAAATTTAAACTGATTTTTCCCTTATTTTGAACCCCTGAGCCATGTTGGTAGAGTTTCCAAAGTATACACACTCCAATAGTGTATTAATTTTTGAAGTCAAAAGAATTTGTCAATAAAGAAGAAATAACTCTTTGTTATTCTAGTCAAACATAGACTTGTGGAGGCGAAAGTATGAAAATATACCTGACAACATATTTGGACACAATCTCTCAAATAGCTCTGGAAGCCACTGACATACAAAGGGTGTACTGGCTTTGTTCCTTCACAGCTGCAGGAGGCAAGGTGTTCCACCTTGTATCACTGAAAGGAAATCCCAGCCCACGAGACCAGGGATCAGTGTGTTTCACCTCCTGGAGAGAAGACTTCAGCACTAGAATTCCTAAGCACTAGTAACAGCAAGATTTACACTGATAACCTATGCACAGGAATATTTGCACCACCAGAAAATGAATTTGGCCACATGGTTTTCCCTTAAGCTAGGAAATCGTTTCCACTATTCCATGTAGTGCATGAGTGACTCTGGATCCTCAGTTATATAGTCCATGACTTGAAAAGTACAGCAATTCATTGAAATTTAAGCTTGTTTAGTAGCCCTCTTAATAGAATACTACCACTACTTTTCCTCATTTTAAAAATACTTTAAGATCCAAATATACACTTAGCTTATGAAAAAATTCTGTCTTACAATTGTCATACAAGAGAGAGTTGTAGAAAAAGACAGACTTTTGAACATTTCTAGATAACAACTAGGTACTAATACACTTGTTTTTTCAATGCAGTCCAATGAAAATAATAACCTGAGAGGCAGTTGCAAAAAAGAATTAGATTGATGTTTCAATGGGAGAATCTTTAAAGTTATATAATTGAAAAGAAATTAAGTTTCCACCCGCAGCTATATGCATTTGGCAAACAGAACTTCACTTCTGCAATGTTATTTTAGGACAGGAAAAAAATGCATCCCAAAGTTAATCTCCCACTGACTGCAGTGGATCAGTAGCTTTGTCTGAATTTCACAGTTAACATAAATATACAGCCACCAGTTTATGGTAGTGAGCAGAAAGTTCAGTGAAACCATTTAAGAAGACAAGCATTAGAAAAGTTCCTTGCCTCAAAGCAGGCAATACATACAAGGTTCTTTTCTGTTCAATATAATCCTCATAAAGTAGTTTTCTTACATAATGTTTTTTCAATAAAACTGAAGTCTAACAGTCTGCTTGATTTGAACACCTGCATATCTATCTGTTACTCACAGCCTACACATTGTCCCAGTATTAGCAGAAAACCCCACATCTCCTCCAGAAGATGAGCTTAAGGGGAAAAAAAAAAGTAAGAAATCTTTGAAAGAAGTCTCGTGTGAAGGGTTGGGGGGGTGAAAAATTACCTCTTCTTCCTAAATAACTTTAGGCTCACCATCTATGGAACAGAATCTCCTAGGAAGTCCTCAAAGTGCTGATTTCTTAATAAACGTTCTCATAAGGAACTAAATCACTACTTCCTTTCTAAACGTTCCTGGTTGCTGGAGACTGCAGATGTAAAATGCATTACAAAGCACAGTGGACTCAGGAAAGCTCTTCTATAAAGTAAGAGCAATATGTGCAGTACAGAAACAGTTGTGAAAGTGCTGTTTTAATGCCAAAATACTACAAAGTGTCTTACGATCTAGATATAGAAATATTCTTTTCATTTTATGCTATGACTGTTCTTCCTGCGGTAATAAAACACTAGTAAAATGCCAAAGTTACACAGGTCACATTAGCAATCAAGAAAAGAGATCGCTGCCAGCTTTGCAAATCTACTGTACTTCCAGACTCCAGAGGAAAGGAATAGTTAAGCAAATATACACACAGGTTTGGGGGAATTTCTTCCTGTTGTGGAAATTTTAATAAATCATATTCCTCTCCCTCAAAATGCATGCAACCTGAACTACAAAATTAAATTCCTATTCAATTGTTAAGGATGGATATAAAGGGAAAGTATAAAAGGTCTTTCAAGACAAAACTGAAATTTTCCACCAACAACACAAGGTGCTTCTAAGTCACATTTTCCTTAAGATATTAAACAACAAACCTGCACAATGCTGTCTAAATAATTATAAAATCATTAAATACAGTTACTTTGTTTCATGGTACTTCTGACTAGAGTCACAAGATCCCATGAAAACTTTTGAGCTTTTTTAATTCAAGAGTTTAAAAGTTACTTTCTTGTACCTGGACCTTGCCCTGTTGACTGATCATCTTTCATCTTTTCCATTATCTTTAATCATTCCTAACATGTTGAAAGCAAATTTCCATGGCAAAACACAAGCATTAAAAAACAAAAAGCCCCACAACAGAAAAACAAACAAAAACCCAGAAAGTTGTCATAGCTACTTGCCTCTTGGCAATTTCTGAGCATTTCCCAGGTTTAGTGCAATATATCCACAGAAAAGGAGAAAGACCAATCTTGCCATCATGGTCACAAGCCCAACCTCGCACTGGGAATGATTCTGACAGGTACCACACAAAAGCACTGCAGCTGCATTTAAGTGAACTGTTCTCTCTGTGACAAGAGGCAGCAACACTTTGACACAAGCTTCGTTTACACAGTGGGAGGAGACAGGATGACATCATTCACTCCCACTGGAAAAGGAGAATTAGCATTTAAGAAAAAAAAAAAAGACTATCAGGCTCCCCCTACAATAATCTTCTGGGATCTTTCCACCTCTCAGGATAAGAGATCACTTAAATTTCATGCAAATAAAACCAGGAATATCAAAACTTCTATTAACTGAAAATTGATATGAGAGACATTGTCACTGTTTTATCCAAGAAAGCTGGAATTAAAATGCAAAAATAACATTCACAGTACTAAGAAAACTGTTTGCTATATTGAACTCAGTGTTTTTGCAATCTCAAGATTTTGCTTAAGGTTAATTCAGGCTAGATGTGGCTTTCATCCAGGCAAAATAAACACTAGTTTCATTTGACATGACATTATAAACAGGTATGATAAATATTTATTCATGAAAATATCTGCACTTGAGAATTTTTTCACTTGTATCTGATTTTGGCAATTTAAAAATATTTTGTATTTTCTCTTTTCATACATGTCTGGTGAGTCAATGGGCACAATGCACATTGAAACAGAAATGCTTCTCCTTTCAGGGGCTAGTTCCTCTCACTAGTTACATTACTGTAGATTAAAAAGAAATTTCTTTATTCCATTAAAAGCTGTCTCATACTGAGAACAGAATTTGATCCTTCTCACAATTGAGAAGGTGGGAAGGAAAGGGTGAAGCAAAAGAAAAACGTTACAACTGTTTTAGGAAGAATTTAGTCTCAGTATCTGGAAAACATCCACAAAGAGATTAAATCTATTCAACCAAGTAGTGATCTCTCTCTCTCCCTAAAAAAACCCCCAAAACTAAACAAGACATCCCAACCACCCCTGAAAAAACTCTGAACCCCAAAACCCCAAAATCAAACTAGGCCCCAAAAAGGAAAAAAAAAAAACAGAACACAACAACAACCAAACATATCCATTACTTGCAGTATGTAAAACTCTTCATTATGTTTGGTCTGTTCCCACTTGCCTGGACCTGACAATGTCCTACTTTCAGACAGTGTTCCACAAGAACAGAAAAATCACAGCATTAGTGCCTGGCCTTGGTAGAAACAAAGCAGTTTAAGATAATAGGGTAATACATTAAAGCATACAGGAGCATTTCTTGAAAAAACAGGTTACTACTTCAGGAAGAACTTTAAAACACAAGTGAAGGACAATAATGGTCCTTCAGGCAAAACCAAGGAAATGCAAGCTTTTCTAACCAGTATGGACAGCATACGGCAGCTGTAACAAAAGCAGTTTGACAGTGGAAAGGTTTTCCAGCCTGATCACATCCTCTTAATTCTGACATAAGGAAAACTTTTTCTGATTCACTAACTCAAATCTGGGAATAGTGAGTGGGAAGTTAATATTATAGATAGAACCATAAAAAACCCCCTCAAGAGCCTTTGGGAAGATTCAGATTCTAAATATGTACACTATGAAAGGATAAATACAACAGGTACTATTTGGATGAGATGAAAAGATGTTTAAAAGGCCAGACAGTTGGACAGGAGTCTCCCAAAACAGTGACTGCACCTGATGGCAAAAGAATTTCAAATGACAGAAAGCTGGATACACACAGCAAATGTGCCATTCTTTTTTCGATTGAAGTACTGTTTTCAAAAATGTTCCAGAAAGTACATTCTATTTTTTCTTCTTCAAAATTAAAATTAAGAAATCAATCATTTGATGGAGTAGTCTCTCAGGAGAAGTAACGGGAAAAATTACTTCTTGGTCACACAGAGCTGTCTTTGTGTTACTGTAAGGTGGACTCTACTGGTTTGTTTTATGACAAATTCACCCTCCTTTTAAAGATCACAACAACACCTTTCAAAAAATATACAAAGGCCAACTTCTACTCAGAAGTATCTCAGTGAACCATATTAGTTATTTGGCTACCTAACAAAATGGGTTTTATCCCCTCTCTCAGGGATAAACATACTCCCATTCCAACTTTCATAACCACTTGCTTCTTTGCTGCCAGTTACACCTTTCCTCTTCCTCCTGTGTATTATGCAAATGCTTCTTTGTTTACTATGCCACAGAGATATTTAACCTTCTCTTGAAACCTTGTCAGACTATCCATGTCCCTTTCCCTCTGATCATTCCTATAGAAAACAGCTCTGCTCAGCCCAGAGTTCAAAAACCTACACTGTGATGCATTTCCTTATGTCTTATCAAGCATATGCTTCACCAATGGCAACTATGCTTCGATAAGCAGAAGCAAGTGTAAATTTCTGTCAAATATATGTCAAGAGTCCTAGAAACAGTGATATCATATTCTCTTACACTTGTCCAATATGGTCTCCACATCTGCATCATCTGTGTGATCAGTGATTTTCTCCACTTATTTTCTTACAGGACTGACCTTTCCTAGGAAACCTCTGTTATAGGAAAAATAAAAAACACACCAGCTTCTGCTTTCCTCTTTCCTAAATCATTCTGCTGTTCACTGGATGCTGACCAACAAGGGACCAGAAGGGAGCTCCTGGGACTTCAAGCACTATCCTGCACTTCTGGATGCTTCCATAATGCCGTTCAGGTATCAGATTTCTCCTCTTGTTGGAGGGTTTCTCCACTTGTCTCCATTTAAACAGAGACAGCATCTGGTTTCAGTTCACAGAAATAAGAACTGGATATCACACTTCACAGCAGAAATTAGCTAACACAGAAGTTCCTCAGGTTTCTCTCATACACACAAACCTGAAATTATATTACCCATCCTTTGTCTCCTCAGAAGGAAAAGATTAAGCAAAGAAGATTCAGTTAATGACAGTTTTGTATTATTATACCTTTAGCATAAAAGGCAAGAAAACCAAGATAAGTGCAATTTTGAAAAGTCTCAAACAGACCAAATTTGTTCAGGAAAAGTCAAAACCTCTTATCCCCTATTGATTCCTTCTCTTTAGCACCAAATTAATGCTTAAGTAACAAAGCCAAGTACTCAAAAGTTGCTATTTGCTTACCTCAACTTCAACTGAGTCTCTCTGGGGTAGACCTTAAAACCAGAGATTCCAACAAGATGGTATCACAGCTAGTCTGGGAGCAGAACAGAGTTTTTCTAGTTCTATTTTAATAGTTCCCAGACCAGCAAGTACAGTGAAAACAAGAATATGGGAAGGAAAAGAAAAAGGTGGGAGGAAGGAGGAGGGGAGAGCAGGAGACAGGATTTTACATTTTGTTTCCAAATACGAATATGCTTTTGTTGAGATTTGGGCTCAGTTCCAATTCCCCTATCATTCCTGATTATTTTGACAAGCAAAAGCCAAGGTGACTCAACTCCTTACTGTTCTAATTTAAAGCAGGAAGACTGTATAAAGCATAACCTTAAAAAACAAAATCCCATCTTTACTCTGAAAAGCACAATAATGCCATACTGAGCTCTCTAAGAGTGAGGACTTGCAGTACACTTGGTCTGACTTTTTTCACAGCATTTCTGGTTGATACTGTACTTTTCATCAGTGCTGTCAATTGTTTGAGAATTGCCTTTGTCATAAAATATGCTATATAAATGTTAATTATAATTGTCATTCTCTCGTGTGTGACTCAATTATTGGACTCTTTTTCTGGCAAATGTCAAGGGTTTTCTCTAAAGGCCCTCAAGAAAAGAGAGATGCCAAAGAACGTTCTTTCAGTTGTGTTACTTAAAAAAGAAAAAGAAGAAAAAAAGAAAATCTTAACTCTACTTACTGAGAGCCTGCAATTACTTCTTCTTTTCTGCTGCCCTACTCTTATTTTGATGAGCAAGCATTTGAACTCTCGTGCTATCAAAAATGCAGGGTCACATGCTAACCTATTAGTAAAACAAGACAGCTTTTTTTTTTTTTTTTTTTGCTGTCTCATTTGACAGCATAAAAATGGCAGACAATGTCAGTGCATTCTAATATCCTGGTCCCAAACCAGTTTCAGATCTCCAAATGAACAGGATAAGAGACAAAGTGAAAGGAAGAAAAACAGTCAAAAGGAATAGACAAAACAGCTGGTCCTTGTGACATTTTGTTACATAGTTCATCAAACCGATCCAGCACTTACTTATAATTTCAGACAGTGACTCATCTTCATTAACAGGCTGTGCATTTCACCAATGTTCTGGTGAAATGATATGGATATGGACTGAGGTAACAAAAACATTTATTTAGCTTCTCTATGAATTTATCATCTTATTGTTCGCTTTGTAACTCAAATAACTTAGTACAATCAATTCTGTGGTTTCAACAACATTATTGTGATCTATCATTGGAGAACCAGTGTGATTCCAGGTTTTCAACTCTGCCACTCTTCCCCAACCTTGTTATTTTGTATTAGTTATTTGGTGTTTCTTTAGCCTTTTTCAATGATTTCTTAACAGTCAGGTTCTGGTCTTGAAAGACTCCAAGGAAGGAGCTTGCACAGTCTCATGAGGCACCTACTCCACTGCCTCTTCATCCTCATGGGGGAAAAAATGTTTTTTCTTTATACCTTTCCTTATACTACTCTAAACCTCCCTTGTTTCAACTTGTGTCCATTTTCCCTCATACTCCCACAACGCACCACTGTGAGAAGCCTAGCTCCTTGCTCTTAGCAACCTCCTTGGAAGCACTGTTAGAGCTGCTGTTAGTTGCCCTAAAGATGTCTCTTCTCCTGACTGACTCCCATTCCCTCAGTCTGCCTTCACAGAGCAAGTGCTCCAGACACTGACTATCTTGGTTGCCCTTCACTGGACTTGCTCCAATTTATTGATGTCTGTCCTATGTTTGAGGGCAGGGTGAGAAACCAGCACTAGACACTATCTAGATATGTAGTCCAACAAATGGTGAGAAGTGGAAGACAATTACTTCCCTCAATCTACTGGCCGTGCTCCTGTTCATGCAGCCCGGGACACTGTTGACCTCCCTTGCTGCCAGGGCCTACTGCTGGCTCCTGCTGTCCACCAAGATCCCCAAGTCCGTTTCAGCAGAGCTGCTCCTCAACCAGTCAGTCCCTGGATAGTATCATTACAGGGGTTATTCCCACCTGGGTACAGAATTCTGCAGTTGTGCTTCCTGAATTTCATAAGGTTTACATCAGCCCAGTTTTCTGTCACCTGAAAACTTGACACAAGTTCATTCTGTCACCTCCTCCAGGTTACTGACAAAGATGTTAAAAGGCTAGGTCCAAAGAAAAGCATTTGTGATATTCCACTTTTTACCAACATCTAGGTAGTATATGATTCATTAACTACTGCCCTCTGAGCTCAAGAAACCAACCACTGACTTACACAACTAGTTGATCACACCCTGTATAAGCCACTTAGATGTATACTCCATAAAATACCCTGTGTGTCCTACAATACAGATTTAAAAATACTATCAAGAAACCACCTTCTTTGAGCAAGTACATTTAATATTTTTTGAAGCAGTCCTCATCTGAAGGCTTCCCCTTATTGTTACATCTTAACAGAAATAAATTTGCCTAACCTCATAGAGCTCCTATAGCAAAAACCTCCCCTGTCCTTTGGAGCACTATGAAATTACTTACTACTGAAGACACTGCTGTCTGTGAAGAAAACTACTTTCATCTTTTCTACCATTTGTGCCACTTGTGCCACTTGAGATAATTAACACAAATACAGCCTATTACTGGATTACTCTGCAAAATTCCTTCCAAACATGTTCTGTCTATGCCTCTCCTGTCATCATATCTTTAAATAATAATCACTGTTTGCTTAAACAGAATCTGACTAAACTGTAATGCAGGCAGCAGCAAAGAGCAAAACTCAGAAAGACATGTGACAGCAATAAGCACCTCCAACAAACTGCACAAATAAAAAATACCACAGTATATCTTGATTTTCCTGGGATTAGGATGAATTAGGATATCCAAAGTATCCTGGATTATAATTTAATCTTTAGACTTTAAGCATCATTTCTATTTCAGATAGATTGCTTTGGAAGATGGGCTTCATAAACCATGCTGTTCTGAGCCTCAGTCTTTCAATATTCCATTACAGTCTTCCACTGCAGAGGTCGGCCTCCCCTAGTCTCTTTCAGTCTCTCTCCACAATATCTTCCAATTCGTGAAGATAATATATGATCACAATCTGGATTAGTGAACTCAGATGTGAAGTCTGGAGTCTATTACTGCACACTACATAGGATACAAAACGTCTGTTATTACATTTAGAATATGAATGTTGATGCCAATGGCAATTTTATTGTGAAGAAGAGATGTCTGTCTTTGGCACTGCAGAAACACGCACCTTTGAAGACAGTAATGAAGCGATAATGATTGACTGCTCCAATGTTTGCCAAATTTTACTATAGTGAGTTTGTACAGGAATGAATATCACATGCCATATCACACATCTCTGATACAGATTTAGTTTATTTCATTTCAGGTTATTGCCACAGGACTAACCACTACACCACAAAGAATGGTACCACTTCCTCGCTGCTCAGTCACATCCTTATCAAGTACTTCTGACTTCCTCTAAATCACCTCAGAGAAGTATAAAACGCTTCCTTCTTTTTTCAAACCGTCCTCAGATTTTCTGCACTTTAGGTCTGTAACTCGGAAATATTCCTTGACAGAATTTTCTAATTCCCACCTGAACTCCCACCTCAAGCACTCCAACACCCGACATCAGCGATGCCACTTTTCGACGCTAGGGTGCACCCTCGAGACAACTTTTAGCCATCCGAGCGCCTACTAACACCTACTAATCTTTGTGAAGCCTGAAGGAAGCCCTCTAATCAAGACTAATTAATTATACAGAAAGTCATTGGAGGGAGCAAGCGAGTGAAATAGCTGTGACTGAGATACAGGAATTTATTTCAACATCAATAAACGTGATTGTGCTTCAAATCTGAGGGATGAGTAATAACCGTCTGCCAGCTTTTTTACACCAAGCTTTCAGCAAGCAGAACACTGCAGAGCTCCAAGACTTAGCTCCCAAGGAGGCTGGTAAGCCCGCTGAAGCACCAGGAAGAGAAGAAGATTTCAAGAGGGGTTGTATTTTTATGGTGCTCCCCTACACAAAAAAAATCCACACCTCTCAGAAAGGCTAATGAGCTTGGACATCATGCTACTAATCAAATTGCTCCTCCATGTGGTGCTCTACTGCCAGTATAGACACAGCTACTACCAAAACCTGCAAGTGCTGTTGGGTCAGGGTTCTTTGTCTCTTTGTTTCATGATGTCCTCCAGCATAAGCTCCAAGGACAGAATGGAGATGGAGATTAAACCGTTCTTTGGATAAAGATGTTACACCTTATATCAAGGCAAAGCAAGAAAGCGTACAAGGCTCTTGCCTGCATTTTTTGACTTAAAATAGAAAAACTTATTCTCTCCATGGCTGTCAGTTCAATTCATCAGAGCAAAAAAAAAACAAAAAATGTCAGTGTAAGTCAAAGTTTAAATTTTGCCTCACTACAGTTGGGATGCTGAATTAAATGCAACTCAGTACCGAATCTGGCCCATTCCAGCAGCAGCAGGTGCAGCCTCAAGCTGTGCCTCTTCCCCTCTCCCCTCCCTTTCCCTACATCAATCATTCAAACATCCTGACAGAAAGCCAGGGGAAGCCCTGGAAATAACTAGAGCAAATAAAAGCAAAACCTTGTTAACTTTTATGAAGAGCAGTGAAGTCGTCGCAAAGTTAGATGGAGAAAGACAACCAGATTCCCAGTTTTATTGAAGGATACTTATTTCCTTGGCGTAAGAAAATTATTTCTTTGGCTAGGATGCAGAGATGTGATGAATGTATGCAGAGACAGGAGGGAAATAATTCATGATTTTTCCCCTCTCCTTATGAGTCATTCTGGCCTAAAAAACATCTTCCAGAAAATTTTTGGCTGAATTTGGCAATATTCGTTTACAGCCAACATCAGCTTTGGCTTATCATGTTCAGAATACTGTGAATAACTTTCAAGCGTGGTTGGTTGTCAGTAATGTGCACAGAATTTAAACATGTAAAAAAATCCTAAAAACTATACACTTCATTTTCATCTGAAAAAGAAAGCTAATGATCAACGAAACTATGTTATTCTAAAGTCCACAGCAAAAAATTATTAAAAATAACTTGTAACATACATATTCATACCTTTATTTGTTATAATTATCCTTTGTACACAGGGACAGAAAAGAGTAAGGCATATTATTATTATTATTATATCATATGAAGATTAAAATAACAGCTCACATGCCATTTATTTGAAGCAAACTAAGCAAAAAAAAAGCCAACCCTGTAAGTGCAGGTATTCTGTCTTTAAAACAAAATTATTTGCATTTAAATATTAGAGCAAGTATTTTACAACTAAGTCTAAGTAAAACAAATCTAAAATATAATAGTCTACATAATGACAAAGGTTATTATCTGTGGAGGAAAGGGGTTATGTTTTACTTCAAAAACAAATAGCAACAAACCCAAACCAACAGCAAAAATGAACAGCAAGTAGCTCTCAAAAGTCTGTTGGAAGATTTCTTTGATCTGTGCTTAACTTTAGCAAACAGTACAGCCCAAAAAATATAGCTTTGTATACCCAAACAGTGCATCAGGCCCAACATCCTCACTTGAACTATTTCAAGAGAGAAGGGAAATTACTTAATACTAGTCTTAACCTGGTCCCGTGAACCAAATGGCCACCAATGGCCACAGTGGGTCACACACATGTGTGGACATTATCTTCCAGTTCAGTTCCATCTGAATATAGTCCAGTTTGTGCTATCTGAGACATCCCCTATGTCATCAACAAAATATAAGTGGGGACAATCGGGAGATTCTCTTTCAAGGCATTGTCCTGATCTTAAATAAGATATGTGGAACGTCCTGAAACTGCTTGTGCTTCAGCAGTTTGAAAAACTATCAAGGAACATAGATACAGTATCCAAAGTGCAAGTTTTCAAGAACTGAAATAGCCTGTAAAAGTTGGGAACTGCTACAGAGACATGGACACAATCTGGAGTACAGCCAGGTGTAATAGTACATTTTGAAAGTCTCTTCTTGTGTACAGGTTTTTTTAAAGAGTTGATACTTCTATTTATCAAATAATATCATCATCTGTGTTTCTGTGATGCCAAACACTAGTAAACACATGGAAACATGCACCCAAACTCAGAGCTCATTTCAAAATCTCTCCCCTCAAAATGACTGTTTCTGTATTTTCAGGTGAGATAGGTCAGTAGGACAGAGTAAAGCAGTTTTGGAGCATTCCTGAATTAAGCACAAAGTGCCAGATGACCCTCAGATATAAAATCCTGTTCAGTCACAAGACAAATAACAGTATTCTGCCAGTTTGCATCAGTCATAAAATGTAAGGACATTCTCCATGAGAAGAGACTTCCTCTTCCAAACCATTAATTATTGGTACCACTGCAGAAGAGTTTAACGAGAACTCTGAGCATTTTAGTCTGTTGAGATCTGTCTGCAATTGCTGTTGGTTCACCAAAGAGATGTCTGCAGAGGACCCCAAGCTGCTCTCAAATTAAAACACTGTAAAAGCAAGTCTTCTGGATAAGGTTACTATAACATAAACCAGGATAAGATGTCACTTAATAACTGCAAATACATTTATCCTCTACCAAGAAAGTAAGAAAATTGGAGCACTACACAGATGCCCAATTACTTTTGTTCCAAATAAAAAATGAATTTGCATAAATTAATTTTAAAAAATATAAGCTGCGTTTTGTTTGTTTATTTTTAAATAAACTCTGTACCTGCTACACCAATGGAAGAACATGGAACATTCAATGATGAGAAATACTAGTTGAAGACATATGGAGAAAACACTACATATGCCTACTCACCATTGCATTGATTTTCAATTTTTACCTCATAATTAAAAGTAAGCAAGAACATAAAGCCATTTTTAGTGTCTGATTCATTCAAATGCTATCTTTTCCTTCCTTTCCAAAAAGCTTGCTATACCCTCTCCAGTGGATTGGGAAAAAAATCTCCCTTTTTATTTTAATTAAAAGCTACTTACTGGTGTTCTGTGAGAAAACAAATCTCAATCTTAGCTACAAAGCTGCTCATTCTGTTTGCAGATCAGGAGCAGTAATGGTTCTCAAACAGATCTAAACCTCCTTTCACTATTAGTAATATACGTTTGAAACTGGAAACATATTCTGATATCTCATAACCTGTTCTTATCTTTAAAAGCAGACCTTAAAGATCCTTTTGCAAAGAATGCTTAAAAAAAAAAAAAAAAGTAGTTGAGGAACAGAGGATATTTTCTACTTCAAGTCCGACATAAGATGATCCATTAAAACTTACCAAGAAAAGAATATAACTTGATAAGAAAATGCTTAAGACTATAAACACAGAAAACAACAATAATTTTTCTTATCTTAATTTGATGACAAAAAGAAAAGGCAGATGTGTGAAAACTGATATTCAAAGAAATCACGGTTTGTCCAAACTGAATGGATCCTATTCTTATTATATACTGAAATCACTTATCAATAAAGCAGTATACAAATTCCCTGTGGATGTAAGTTTTGCTAGCCAACTCAGGAAAGTATTCAAAACTTGAAATTCCTAGTGGGATGTGTCTGGCTTTTGGATAGTATCAGAAGAAGAAGAGCTAAAGAGCTTGTTGCCCTGTATAATTTATAATAACAATAGCAGAAAATTTGGGACATGAAAGGCCATAAAGAGCTCTCACATGCCAGTGAACAGAACTCCAGGAATTGTATATACATATTACAGACCGACTACAAAACTAACATCAGTTTGCTACTGTACCAAATTACCACCCAGCCTGGACTACTGAGATTATTTAGTAAATGGAAATAAACCTTATGAACATGTACAAATGCATCTCTCTAGTAACAAGCCTTTCCTGTAATAGTGAACTGTTCCGTCATCTGTCACCTCCCATAAAAATTTGCCTTCAATTTATAAAATGAATCAAAGTAGTTAAGGGGAAAACCCGACAGTGTCAGTGGTATCATTAATGATGTGTGAGCAGTACAAACATGGAATTAATCTATTTAATGAACTAATTCTTAACTAAGTCATTCAATTCAAGATGTTGGCTCAGCCACAATGATCTAATGACAAAGCAACGTGCTGCAAGCATAGAGTGGTCCAAAAAAAAAGAGAAAAATGGCAGAAAGGGAGAAAGGCAACCTCTTGATACTATCAGTGTACACAGAAACCAAAATTAGCTCGGTCTGTGGTGAGAGGCATCTCTCTTCCTCCCCTCCTTTTCTTCTATAGAGGAACTGAAAAAAGTCAAACATGACATTGAGTTCAGTTCGCAGAAATTCCTCAGGCATTGGTTATGTGCTTTTCACAGATGTTAGCTGTTTTCAAATGGAAATTACAGTGTCAGACATTATTTTCTCAGAAAAACAGTTTTAAACTCTTTTGATCAGAAGAGATTTAGTTCAGTTTCACATGAGTCAGGGTGAACAATTTCTAGAAGGTCCTCCGGGAACAGAATTTGGATGTGAACAGAATTCAAGCAACATGACAACAGGAAAACTGGAGGTAGCTTCTGTAGTATGAAAGTAGGGGAAGGGAATGGTAGGAAGAAGTCCCTATAGTGAGGACTATAGGGATTTCCAAAACAGCATGTGGGAAAGCAGCCAATAAACTGACAAAGCACTCAACATCACTTATTTCCCAAACAGCATTTAGTCTCCAAGGTACAAAAAGGGTTTTTCTAGCTTTCAAAACAACTAACAAAGCTGCCAACTGTTACTCAATGCATCATCAAGTTAACAGGAGGGTGGGGGAGCAGAGAGACAGAGAGAGCTTTTTATTGTCTACAACACTGTCCCAAACGGTAAAGTTAAAAGTAAAGAATTCAGATGTAGGCCAACATTCTCTTGTGTAAGGCAGTGCATATCTGGATGAATATTAAAATCAAATCTGCGCAAAAAGTGCAGATTTTGAGATCTGCACTTGAGATCTTGGTAGTACAACCTTTCAAAGTAAAGATTATAAATGGGAGGGAGAGTTGGGGAGTGTTTGCATTTTAACTTTCCAGTAATTGGACAAGATAAAATACAATACCTGGCTGAATGATGTCATCTACTGTTCATTCCAGCACACTTAATAACTGCCTAAAAACAACCAATGGTGGAAGAAGTTCCTCAATAAATACATTTGATGGAGATTAATGGCTTGCTTTTAACACTTAGGATATCTGGCTTTGGTCAGATTACTGTTTGTTATAAATTCACTTCTAAATTAATCTGAAGATAAATCTAGCTGTAAAAATATATCTCAGATAATCTTAAACACTACAAATACTTGTACCATTTACTCTCTAAAATCTTTGTATAAGGGAATACACCTTTACACTTATAAAAACAGAAATATGCCATTAAAGGTCTTAGGCACCTTTCTTCAAAATGTATTCCCAGCAAAAGAATGAATAATCAGATGGCCCATTAACTTAAAATAGAGAATATGTATGAAGACTAATCTTTCTTGCAACTCCAAGCAGATTATAACATCCAGTATCAAAAATTTCACTTAAATTCTACAAAGTTGAGAGAAGGCCAAATGTTCTTCAGCAAACCTGGTGATCACAAGATGGACTTTTACTTTTTTATTATTTTCTATCACAATCAGTTTATAGAAAGCCAAGACTGAACAGCACGATCACTTACTGGAATTTAGCACCAACGTTATTTGCTACCACCTGGATTCTGATTTTGCGGACAAGGTTGTACTGTCACAATTCAGTATTTAAAGTATATCACAGACCAGAAAAGCCACAATCCCAATTGTTCCCTTTGAAAAATATCCTTACAAAGACACATAGGACTCCAGGTTTTAAATTAGTCTGAGCCCCATTGTACTACAGGCTGCACAAACACAATACGTGACAGACCCTCCTGCAAACAGTTTAGAGGCTGACAGCCTTAAGAGGTAGTCCCCTCCAGGACTGGAGGACCAGTGAAAAAGGAAGCAAAAATCTTCCATGGCTAATGATCTATTTGTTTAGTGGGTTGCAGATCTTGAGGAAGGAACTTATTCTGCCACTTTTTCTATTGAACACAAACAAACAAACATGTTTGTTTTCAACAACAAGAAAATCATCAGTAATGAGTAGTTCATAAACAAGAAATGCAAAAGGAACTTTCTTATCCACTTGACTAAGTGAGCACGAGGTTCATCTTTCTTTTTCATTCGTCTTCTCTTTTACGTATCTGAAACCACAGGGAAAAAAACATTTAGTCACCAGCACATCCCCTATATTCTGTATTTACATTTGTTTTATGCTCGCTCTGCTTTATTGACATTATGGCAACAGCGGGTTTTTCTAGTTGTTAGACTTTTGTTACCTTCCTTTTAATGCTGTGCTGAAAAAAAATTATTATAGGAGCTAGATATCCATAAAATAATACTTAAAATTATCAAACTAAACATTTTGGAGTATTGAACTTGCACGTTGCCAAAGGTCAAAATGATCCAAACAAACTGCAATAAAGATTTCCCTGGTTTAGAACATAATGTTTAATTCCCTCTGCCTTCATCTAATGAACAGCTATCAAAATACAAGCAGTTCTGGCTTTGAAACAACTAAGGCTTTTGCAAAAGAACTCTTCTCCAACCACGCTGATTCATTCCTGTCTCTCACAAGATATAGGGTAAACACACAATACAAGAATAATCATTATTTAAGACACCAAAGGCCAGATGAGAAAAATTCACAGCCATTTTTCAATCCACCTCACTATCCACTTATCTAACCCATAATTTGATTGTCTAAGAAGATTTCATGGGAGACAGTGTCAAAAGCCTTACTAAAGTAAAAATCCTCTGCTCTTCCCTCAACTACCAAGTGGGTCACCTCATTGTTGGAGGGCATCAGGCTGGATAAGCAGGATTTCCCTTGTGTAAATCCATGTTGGCTCCTCCTGATAACCTTCTAGTTCTTCATGCATGTGGAAATTATTTCCAAGATTAGTTCCTCCATCACCTTCTTGTGGACTGAGAGGAGGCTGACTGACCTCCTGTTCCCCAAATCCTCCTTCTTGAAGACATGAGTGGCACTTGCTTTCTTCTGATCATCAGGAACCTCTCCTGATCACCATGACCTTTCAAAGATATTCAAGAGTGCTCTTGCAATTTCATCAGCCAACTTCTAACATTTCTCTGAGTTACACCCCTCCTTTGTGGCATTAAAAGGAGGCTTTGGCCTTCTTCATAAACAGGATGATCTGGGATTTCAGTGGGAGGCAGGAACAGTTTGCCTCAAGTGCTGTCTAGCCACACATTCCGTTTCAGGGAGACATGATCAATCACAAGCCATTGGCTACCTGTCAGTACAATTCACCAGCTCATGCTTCCTACTGCATAGGCTCTTCCAAGGGTCAAAGCTAATGACCTAGTCAAGCAGTAACCACAGCTCCCAATAGATAGACATGTTTTACAGGTGATAGGTATGTCTTCTCCTACCAAGGGAGATACTGAGGAGAAATAAGTGGCCAAGAGCTGGACTGGTCCCACCATAATCTACAGACTGTCCCCACAAACAGGTTCAAGTAACCAAAGAGGATTGTATGAATAGGTCTGCTGGCCACAGCTTATTTCCAGATCCTGTTTTCAGTGGTGCAGGGCTTCTACGCAGTCTTGATTGTGCACATGTTCAAAACCCAGCATGTCACAGCAACACTAGAACAATTGCACACTGGATCAAATACTTTGAACTGGATCAAATACCTTGAAAAAGCACAGTATATAGGAAAGTGAGAGCAGTACAGTTTACCTTGGCATAAAGATCAACCTATAGCTATACTTTGCTCTTTTGTGGAAAGAAAAAAAAAGGGAAAGAAAAAAAAAAGGAAAGAAAAAAAAAGGGAAAGAAAAAAAAAGGGAAAGAAAAAAAAGGGAAAGAAAAAAAGGGAAAGAAAAAAAAGGGAAAGAGAAAAGGGAAAGAGAAAAAAGGGAAAGAGAAAAAGGGAAAGAGAAAAAGGGAAAGAAAAAAAGGGAAAGAAAAAAAGGGAAAGAAAAAAAGGGAAAGAAAAAAAAGGGAAAGAAAAAAAAAAGGCCACAATTCAAAGAATCCCAAAGGGAGGACAGGACTTTGCCACTCAAAAAGCTTTCATAAAAGACAATTTAAACCACATTTAAATTATGATATAATTACTGCAGTTTGGTTGTCCAGACAAGAAAGATCACATAGGCTGTACCATTGCCTTTTTCTGGGTTTTGCTGAAAATCAAAAATGGCTTTCAACACACAGGAAATAAGACTATATAATGTAATGGTCTCTTTTTGCCTTAAAGACCATATCTCTGCCCATAACAAGTGATATTGTTTACAATTTTTCTACACACCACTCATGAAATTCAGTATATATTGTGACTAGAATTTAGACAATTGTCAGAAACACCTGTATACCTGTATAAGACAATATAGACACAACTGTTATGCAGGCTCCCTATAGAAATTAGAATTGAAGCCAAATTTTAAAAACAAAAAAATAAAAAGCTGTAACCATCTTGAGAAAATATGATAGTAAAGTAAGCAAGACGGGGATATCAGAATATTTGCCAGAAACCAAGCAATTTATTTATACACACCCTTTATTACATCAGCTGTTGCGGTGCAAGTCACTATTAATGAGTTCAGAGAACAGTGTTTTTGTCATTGATTGAGATGATTCCAAGCTTTACAAGGTCTTCCCAGTTTTAAAACTGGTACTCAGTATGTCTAAAATCCATGCATAAGAAAACCATCAATAATAAGTCATGAGGGGTAATAAAACTAATGTGGAATCTTAGGAAGTTTACAGAGTGACTCAACAATCCATAATTTTATGAGGCCAACTTTTTTAATAGCAACACCTGCTTTTGTAGTTAGACACTTGGTACTGCAGAGGAAGACTAGCAGCTGCTCTAGCGAATAAAAAATATACGAACAGCAAACATCTCAGTAAATTCAGATTGGGATTTGATGGACTCCAGAGCATTCTGAAAGTCCTGAAGCTGAAGCCTTCTGTCTCCATGTTAAGCTTTTCCAGAAATAATAACATTAGCACAATCTCATGTCACAGTCTAGTGAGATGTCACTAAAACAGGGAACACTTACAAATAAAATGCAAAACATCAATTTCAAAATCTCAGATGATTTAATTTTTATCATCAGCAAAAATAATGAGTTCTGAAGGATGTGGAGATTCCTCTGTCTCTTTTACAAACGATAAGCCTGAATTAACATCATTTTTTGGATAAAAAAAAAACTGTTTCAAAGACCTACTTAATATGTACTGATATATTCTAATTCCACTCCCAGTGCCATTTCAGAATTCCTTTCATTCTCAGTGAAAATTAACCACATCAAAAACATTAACACTGAAAGATTTTAATTTGCAATCCAAAAAAGAAACAATGAAAAAATTTTCTTATGGAAATACCTAAACATTTGAGGATTTTATCTGTGTTCTACTCTGCATCTGGTGTAAGCTAAGTATGTGTGTATCACCAGTTATGGTAGTTCACTTATCCTGGTTGAATGAAATCCCTTATAATGCCTCTATTAGAGTATGACAACACAGATGTAAACCAATGTGATTTCAGAGATCTTGCATAGCTTATACAATACAAGACCAGCAAAATGAACAAAATACAGAGTTTTGATATCTGGCCAAAATGATGATGTCAGGAACAATGTTTCAGGTTCAGTCCAGAAATCTGATGAGCGAGGTTTCAGGTTCATTTCAGAAACCAGTAATGCCTCTGGAATACAAAGATCCTGTATATGAGACAGGTTTCATCCAAACCTTAGAACTGAGCCAGTGGCATATAAAAATCAACAAGGTCACAAGCAAGACTTTAAATCAAAGAATGTGAGAAAACCATCAGGCACAGAAGACAGCATGGTTCAGAGTGTCATGCTGTCAAGTTCCATACCTTCAAGAAAATGGAAAACAGGAAGTAAAACCAGTTTGCATCTTCTGTTTGACTAACAGAAAGTCATTTAAGCATAGAATCAAGGCAAAACATTGGCACAGATACACACAATGGTCTTGATCTAAAAAAAAAATAAAACAGCAATCAGATTTCAGTGGTTTCTGGTTTTGTTGGACAAATGTCCTACATGTATTTAACACAATAACTACATTTTAGACAGTATCAATGACTATTTCTTGGAACAACAGTTAGGGAAGCCACAAGAGAAGAGGATGCGACTCTTGGTCTTCGGTTGAATGCACGTTCTGATTTTAAAACTTACAGGTGAGTGGCTTCCCTGTAACAGCAACAATAACATACCTTATTCAACACTCTTATAGCATTGATGCAGGCTGGGAGAACTATAAGCAAAGTGCAAATTACTTAAGCATACCATACTATACTGAAAAGCACAGGGTCCATATATACTGCCTAGCAAAATAAAACTGCATTCATAAACAATACAGTAAATAAAACTATTAGAAACAAGGCAATGTGCTACAAAACGTTGAGATCTTGGCCAAACCAGGGGGAAAATCCCACACACAACAAACAAACCTCTGAACATACAAAAATCTGACTGATTTAGCTATGAAAAAAACACAGGCCAAAAGTGTTTGAAGAGCAACAAATGGAGGCAGGACTTGTAATAAATCTCTCTTCAAACACATCAGGAACAGGAAGCCTGATAGGTATGTAGGACCAACTGATGATCAAGATAAAAGGAATGCTTAGAGAAGATGCACCCATTTGCAGCAAAACTAAATGACTTACTTGAATTGAATTGATTTTCACTGGGGACTCCCAAACAGCAGTCCTTCTCTTAGGGGCTTATCAAAGAACATGACAGAATGAACTGCAACAAATCAGCAAAACAAAACTATATTCACATAAGAGTTCTCAAATGACTAAAGGATGAAAAGGCTAAACTATTAATTGTGGTATGTAGCCAAAACTGCCTTAGTATCTGAACCCAGGAAAGCTCCAGGGAACTATAAGCCTGTAAGCCTAGCTTCTGTAACAGAAAAATCATGAGGCACTGTAATAAAACATGGATAAAGCATTACAATGATCTCTCCAGAAGGCTTTGAAGAAGCCAAGTTGTAGGTAATGGTGATGTGGTTCATGTGTGCTTTTACTTCCAGACGTCTTCTACTAATTCCTTCATTAAGGCTGTTAAAGAACTTGGAACCATGGCGTAAGATAGGAGGTCCTTGAATGGTATTTTAGAGATAAGAATCATTTATCAGACTGACTTAAATCTTTTACAGGTAAGCACCCTTGCTGCTTCTTTCTGAACAGTTACATTGAAAAATGACAACAGGGATTGACTTCTTTTTCCAAAACAGCATCATAGCTTTTTATGCAGTGGGTGTTTTGTCTGTGTAATGCCTGACAGGGAATGTCATAAATATTAGCAGTTAGTATGGGCTCAAAGAGAGGACAACATAGACAAGAGAGAAAATTACTGAAGAGAGAGCTTCACAAACCCACATCTAGTTCTGGAAGTTTAATCAAAAAGTTTTGTAGTGGGGGAGTAGTGGGTAGCTTTCGTGAGAAGATGACAGAGGAGAAGGACTTGGGAATGTCGGTGGATGAAAAGCTCGACATGAGCCAGCAGTGCACAGTGGCAGCCCAGAAAGCCAACTGTATCCTGGGCTGCATCAAAAGAAGCGTGGCCAGCAAGTTGAGGGAGGTGCTTCTGCCCCTCTGTTCTGCTCTGGTGAGAGTATTGTGGAGTATTGTGTCAACACAGGAAGGACATGGATCTGTTGGAATGGGTCCAGCAGAGGGTGACAAAGATGATCAGAGGGATGGAGCACCTCTCCTATGAAGACAGGCTGAGAGAGTCGGCATTGTTCAGCCTGCAAAAGGGAAGGCTCTGGGGAGACTTTATAACACCCTTCTAGTACCTGAAGGAGGCCTGCAGGAGAGATGGAGAGGGACTCTTTATCAGACAGTGTAGTGATAGGACAAGAGGTAATGGTTTTAAATTTGAAGAGGGGAGATTTAGATTAGATACTAGGAAGAAATTCCTAACAGTGAGGGTGGTGAGGCACTGGAACAGGTTGCCCAGAAAAGTTGTGGATGCCACATGCCTGGAAGTGTTCAAGACCAGGCTGGATGGAGCTTTGAGCGACCTGGTCTAGTGGGAGGTGTCCCTGCCTGTAGCAGGGGTGTTGGAACTCAATGATCTTTAAGGTCCCTTCCAATTCTAACCATTCTATGATAAGCTTCCCCCATGTCAGACAGAGTCAGTGGCAGCTGGCTCCAAGAGGGACCTGCTGCCAGCTAACACTGAGCCAATCATTTATTGTGGTAGCATCTTTGTGAAAAGAAATTTAAAGAAGGGGAGGAAAACGTTGTGCGACAGCAGCCAGAGAGAGGAATGAGAGCATATGAGAGAAACAACTTTGCGGACAGCAAGGTCAGTGAAGAAGGAGAGGGAAGAGGTGCTCCAGGCAGCCCATTGTGAAGATCATGATGAAATAGTTGTTCCCCTGCAGCCCACGGAGGTCAATGATGGAGCAGATATCCATTTGCAGTTGAATAAAGCGTATTACACATACTAGAGGATCCTCAGAGCTGCTATTATTTTCATGCAAACTTACTATCATAAATGCTTAAACCAGCAGTCTTCTCAAAACCTCCATTATACTTCTTACAAATTTTGCCAGATAAACACTAAACAAGAACATTGTGACTATTACACTCAAAACAGAATTACCAAATGTCAAAAAGAAGAAGAAAAAAATCACAGGTACCAAACACTCAAACACTCATAAATAAACCTATCGCTTACTAGTGAGCAGGACATTCCTTATCCTAAGCAACAATCCTCTATAAATGTTCAAAAGTGAGACCTACATTTAGATGTAACTGCTTATTCTTTCAGTTCTTGAAATCTCCAAAATAAAATTCATATAAAGATATATAAAAAAATTCATATAAAGACATCAAATTTATGTGTCTACAACCCAAAAACAACCTTCAGCGAGTAAAATAAATGTTGATACTTTTATTAAGAGTAGTGGTGAGGCTCTGTGAGATAAAATAATGAGACCAACAAAAAAAAACCCATTTTTTTTGAGAGAGATACCAACAGAGAACACCAACAGAGCTCAAGACATAAAAAAAAATGGCTTCATGAAGATTTCCAGGATTAACAAGTGAGGATTAACACACAGCCTCTTTTTCAAAGACATACATTAAGTAGTGCTTTGCAAAGTAATTATAAAAGTAGTTTTTAATCTAACGATTACAAAGTCTGTTAAATGCAAGTAACTTATATGAATTAGTCAATTTTTGACTTTGAACTTAGATACTATGAGTTCAGTAGACACATTATTGGAACAGCTACAATATGGCAATTCAGATAAGTCTACTATGCAGCTGTAAAGCAACACAAGTTCTTTGAACAAACCTATCTAGCAGTTAAAAACATGTAATCAGCAGAAAAATAACTCATGTTTCTTGGTATTAAAACCAATAGTGAGCACTTGCTTAGTAAGAAAACCAAGTTACAGGGTTATAGCAGGTCCGGCTGATGGGTTTTTCTGCAGAGAACCATTACATCCAAGTAACTGTGAAGAAAGAACAGATGAGAAATATTGAAGACTTTTATAAGACCTGGGCAATTACTAGAGAGATGACAGACAACTAAGTTCTTTGAAAATAAAGTACTGTGATAATTGTTTGTTTCAAAACATCAGGAAAAACAACATCTCTTTGACTTTAATAGATGAAAAAACCCAAATCAAATGCAATGCTGGGAAGACGAAGTTTTTCTAGTGACAGTAAACTAAGCACAATCTGCATCCTGTATTCTACACAACTGCCACTTCTGTATCTCTGTCATTTACTGAAGTATTCCTCTACCAAAAAGCATCGAAGTCATCCCTGCATCCTCTTAACTTTTCAAATGAAGTTGGAGCTCTCTCATTTGTCCTCCCATGATCATCTGTGCAAAAGGCACCGCAGTTCTGTTGCTTTTGCCAAATTACATGTGTGCTGGCTGGCCCACTCCTAGGCGTCCTAGCTACCTACTTATCAGGTTAAATAGTGTAGGTCATCGCTCAGTTAATGCTGATGCCTGCTTTTTGCAAAGGCACTAAAATAGTCTTTTCTTGCCTCAGTAGCAGCTTATTGTCACATAAGAAACTTATGAACAGACTAAAATATTTTTATTAGCAAACAATAACCACAAGCGGAAAATCGTATATAGGAAATGTGCATGGCCAAATTCCCTCTTGAATGGACTTCAACTACACTAATTTCATCCTTCAACAGCAGTTTGCCTTTTAAGTAAACGAATCACTTCTAAACCAGAAACAAAATAACCCTGGGAATAAGAATATTTTATCCTTAATGTTTGGTAACAGAGGTTAAAAAAAACTAATACAGAAAAATACCCAGGAATTCCAGTGTGTCTTAATTATACCTGATAAAAGACAAGAAAAATGTAGAGGGTGATTAAGCAGAAAAATCCACAATTTTTGACAAATATTTTTTATTTCATAAATACCAATTAATTTGATACATGCAGCTCCAAGTAGTCTATGCTTCCCCCTTCAATCATTTTCAGTACGCTGTGAAACATTAATGCTATGGTTACTTGTTCAGGCAAAACATCCTGATATTTATCACCTGTGAGTCTTTTCTTTTGAAGAGGTTAAACTTAGGAATAGCAGAAGGAAAAATGAAGGGGGCAAAAGGGGTAGGCTCAGCTTTTCAAGCTCTCCTAACCACATGCTGTATCCACTTTCTGTACAGAAATGCTGTGTTTTTAACTGTCCATTCCAGCTTCAAATACATTATATATATATATATATATGTATATTTCCAATGAGAGATCCATTTTCCAAACACACATATAGACACATATATAGCCACATATATAGACAGAAAGGAAGCAGTATCTTTCTATGTTGGAATTACAGAAAGGTTCTTCTCCTCACAGAATGCAAGAATAGAGTCGGTCCTCCCAAGATAAAAATAGGGTCAAATAAAGAAAGCAGTACACCAATAGATGTGCATTGTTATGCAGTCAGAAAGTAAAGTGATGCCTGTTCAAGCTCATGAACATTTATTTCAGTATTATGTTAAGTAAATGCTATTTTAAAAAATAAATTTTAATTTTTTCCTGTATTTCCAGTGCATGCTGTATTACCACATTATTACCACAAGAAAATTACTTTGTCATTCTGCTAGTTGTCATCACAGATGATTAAGCCACAATATTTTTTAGATGGTTATTTTATTACATTTGCTCTTTTTTTCTTATTTTAGTAATTTTTCTTACCTTAAATTCATTTGGCATTGCACAGTAAAAGTCAGAGAATTTTAGCTTACTGGAAATTATTTTTGCAATTTTATTTTTTTATGAACATGCTGAGGGCTAACATCAGACTTTTATCTGTTTGCACAATCCTTTAACCTGTGGCTTACTCATGCAGAGTGCCATATAATACAAGAGATTTAGAATCACTATCATCATCATCAAGTGGCAGAAAGTGGTGTCAAAGACATGGAAACTCGTTGTAGAGCATCTGTGTATCCTCTTGACTTAAAGAAATGACTAATAACTCCACTGCTTAAAAGTTGAGAGCTGAAAAAATACCGTCTACATTGGACTGAGATTTATTTTTTTTTCCCAAGCAGATACCTCTGACACTCTTTCCAGTTCTTCAAGTAAACCAAACCAGATGAAAAACAGAGGAAGAACAGTGGATAATGTTCATCTTAATGAATCCTAAAAAAAATGCATTGAAAGTAATTGTGTGGTTGGAAATCCTGTCCACACTGATTTTCTTGAAAGGCACATAATTACTCTTCACTGATATGCTTTTAAATTTCAAACACCAAAATGATCTTCACAGACTAAAATACTGCTGAAATTTGATAGGAAAACAGAGGATGAGAAAAGAAAATTCACTTTGTTTTGCTGACATCACTGCTTGCTTATCTGACTGGTCTGTCACCAAATCTTGTTTAGTCTAGCAACAAACTCATCTTCTTGCCAGTGAATAAGACCTCCTACTCAAGCAGCTGACCCAGACGCAATCTAAAAATAGTATCCACTATCTGACATAAAACTGAGAGAGAAAAGGTATGTTGAAATGGAGGGAAAATTCAAAAATTCACATCTGAATAACATTCAAATACCTCCTCACACATGAAAGGAATTTTTGTTCTTAGTCAAGTCTACAGAAAGCTGTAGTCCTTAAAAAAAATGCTGAAAAAGAAAGAGTCATTGACAAGGCCCCACATTTCCCCCTGCATTTTGTGGACCACAGTTTTGATGCGCTACAGGACTTTTTCACCTCTGCAAAGACTTGCAGAGAAAACAATGACAAACTGTCAAAATAAGGAAGAAAGTGTGATCACTGAGGCTAGTGTTTGTATTGGAAGCTTGAACTCCTTTTGAGTAAGCACAGATATGAAAGACTTTTACTTCTTTCAAAATTTGCTTTCAGGGCTGCAAACTGCAAATATTTTAGAAACAAGTACCAACAAAATGAGTAGGATATAGAGCCAAAGTCTTCAGATAATTTATTTTGTGTTTAATAACCTTGCATGACAAATTTGGGAACCTGTTTTGATAAAATAAAGTAAAATGAATAAATTTATCTAATCCCTCAGTAGAGCACATTCACAGAGGACATCTTGTTTCCTTTGGTCCACCCAGTTTAAGGATCTGGTGGTTTGTCTTTTACGATGATTGTTAAATTGCAAAAACTAGCAATTCCACAGTTCAAATAATATGTATGAAAGAAGTGAAACAGCTGATAATAAATTCACAATTATTGCCATCTATTTACATCCTTTTTGTATGGGGAGGAAAATGTATTTTGTGTTCAGAAACTTAGTAGTATCTCATCTAAACAAAGAGGGTATGATATTAAAAAAAAATAATTAAAAAATGTAATTAATACAGCAGTGGAACTGTAGGCATCATTAATTCAAAACACCACAACTTTTGCCCTGTCCTGTGCAGACATAGTAGCAGTTCTGTGAATCAGTGTCATTTCCATGTTGTAACATTTGTACCCTAAAGAGTGCTGGATTCAGCTAGTTTTGGGGGGAGCTGCATATCCAAACTGACCTAGAGAAAGTTTTCACAAATAAGGATATCTGTAGGAACACCCTGAACCACTACAATGAAGTAGGAAGCTCTTTGGTCCTAGTACTCTGTCAAAGTCAAAGTGTCCAGGCAGAAATTATATCATAGCAGAATCAGATCTGCCAAAACATTTGGTGAGCACCTTAATATGCATATTTTGCATGATTATTCAGAAAATTACATTAGTCTGGAAGATACTATGTGCAAGAATGATGATGCGTGTTTAAAAATCCCCAAAAATATAACAATTTACCCAAGCATAAATATATATATATATAAATATAACTACACCAATAACCACTTTCCTAGAGAAAATTGATTTCCGTCCAACTCTCTCCTCTCCTTTTAGCTTGTCTCAAACTCCAACAGTTTTGTCTGCAGTAACCATGTGTAATAAAGAACAATTTGGTGTTAAGGATATTGTTTTATATCTTTTGTTTAACTGGAATTATTAATGCTAATTGTATGCAGTTGCACATGGCCATTCTCTCTTTAAATACAGGTAGCAGGATCTCAGTTCTTTTTCCTCATCACCTGCTGCTGGCACAGACTAAAATTCACAGTGGAACGTCCCCAGAAGTTTTTCACACCAGTGCTATAAGCAGAGAGCTACAAATCTCCAGTAATATTTCATGACAGTACCCACCGCTTCAGTCCTGCAATAAGAAGGGTCAATTGCTAGAATAATCCCACAATTCGGAGATTAAAACACTGACAACATAATTCCATTGCTATACAACTTCCACATGGGGAAGGAAAGAACCTTTTGGCAGAGACCAAGTACTTTCCAGAGCAAAAGTTTCATCATTTACTTCTCCCCTTACAACTCCAGGCAAAGTTACCAAGCCTGCTACACTTGGACAATTGCCTGGTGGTTTACTCAGCCTGAAGGAAGCAGGGGGTGCTTCAAAACTCATTCACATCCACTTGTGATACCACAGTGATAGTTTATTTTCTACATAAAGCACAACTGCCTGGTTCTTCAGTTGATTTGTTGAGGATTTTATACTTAATCTTTTCCTCTGTCTTCCTCCAGGAGTGCAACTAGAGGAGAAAATATGAAAATTGTTTTATCTGCCATGGCAGAGACTCAAGTGCACAATATTTGGCATAGCTATAGTTCCAAAATGTCCTAATGTGGACATAGCTTTTACTGGCAAAAGAATACTAGTTAATGTCACATTTTGCTGAATTAGGCTGAGCAGCTTCTCAATGATTTATACTTTTTCCATTGCTACAAGGTTTCAGCAGTCCAACAATTTTCCTAACCCAACTGTCTTTTAAATATGCCCCTCAGCAACAGAAAACAAATCTGAAGATCCAGGATAAAATTTACACCTTTTAAAGTCACTTCCTTAAAGAGAAAGCAGAACAGAGGAGGTCCTTATTTCACAGAATATGCCTATATCTCCATTTCTGCTTTTCAAGCTTTGTATTAGAATTATTTTATTTTAGGGGCATACAGCAATTATTTCCTCTCATAAAGTATTTCCATATTGGCAACATTTTAATTTTCATTCCTGAAACCTTTTAATTTCACTCCTGAATATTTTAAGTGGATGTATTGCTCAGCTCCAAAAGAAACAAAATATTTCCCCTAACTTCTCCCATTATATTTTTCAAGAAAAAACACAGATGCAAAGCTGTTGATAGGTTTTTGCCTTTGGGTAAAATGATAGTGAGTGCTGAAAGCATCCATAATGCATACAAATAGATTGCATTTTTGTCTGGCTTGTCACTGTCTAGGACTTGGACAGGTACATTACAAGAAAAAAACATAGAACAAAAAAAAAAAAAACAAAACCAAAAAAACGACACACAACCAAAAAAACAAACCCAAGGAGTTTAATTTAAGGGTGTCTCTTTCTGGCGAAGGGAGCAAAGAAGGTGAGGGTGATCAGAACTTCTGTTGTTCTTTTCTCTCAGTTGTAGAGTGGACTCCTTAAGCCCATACAGCCTCTCACTTGGAACTTCTGAGTATTCAGCACATTATACACTTTTGTTTATGATCTGGTAATTTGTTTAAGTGGTTTATAACAAGTGAAAGCAATTGTTAGCTGTGCAAGTGGTTGAGTTTTGATAGATAAAGGGTCTTTAACTGTTCTATCAACTAGGGTGAAATCTTCTAGCCACAGAGCAGTGAAGTAGAATTGTCACAATCTTGAGTGAATGAAATACCATAAACAGAATTCAATGTCAATTATAACATTCATATGAATTAAATAGTTTATTTATTAGAATACATCTTTCAGTACATGCAGCCTGCTCCAAGAACTACAATTCTAGGGACCAAAGGAATAAACTGATATTGTAATGCAATTTACTGGCAATAGCATAATAGTTTTGGAAATGAAAAGCTCTACTATTCAAGCAGCTCAAGCTGTCTTGAGATGAGCCACTTCAAAGTTACCAAACCAGACAAAGCATTCACCCAGTCAATAGCAGAAATTGCTGGTGATTGAAAGAGTAGCAGAAGGCCTATTAATGACAATGCAGAACTTAGATTCTTAAACACACCATCCTGATCAAAAGTGCTTTTGAAGAACCTCTTCCTGTCCTTCTGTTGTGAAAAATATGGGGGTGGTGATGGAGAAACTACAAATTCCAAATATTTTTTTTAGTCAAGACATAATATCATTTCCTTACTATCATCCCCTAACCACATGAAATAGTAACCTTTTGATCAATCTGCAAACAGACATTTAAAAGGTTACTTCATACAGAAGTCAGAAGCTTGGCCCATATGCTATCTACCTCGGAGAACAAGGAGGGGGCATATTACCTAACACAACACTGAGTTGGACACATAGTAATCAAACTCTTGGTACTAACCTCTTGGGCTTCATTCCATCTCCAAACCATAACACAGTGCACCAGCCGTTCTAAAGTGAACTTGAACATGTTTTGGAAAATGCCATTCATGGTTTTTGCTTAAATCAGATAACACAAACTCGACTGAGAACAATATCCCAGTCATCTCTCCTGGCCAAGCCTTGCGCCAACGCTGCAGTCATTACTCTTCAGCCAGCACCACCTTGGTTCGCAGTCAGTACAATGTGCAATTTAACAAAAAACTATTGCTACAAATGGAAAAATCACAAATTCCCAGAGGCACGTGCAATGTGTGTCTCACGGACCACACCCTTTACTGACACAGTACACTCTGTTCAAAGGCTCACAAGTTCCTCAAACACCATTTCCCCTCAGAGCACGCCAAAATACTATTCCCAAAAAAGCCAACACCCACATGAACTTTTAAACTGTCTTTTCTAAAAGAGCAGATTTACTACTAATTTTTTTGTCTTGCCTATTTCTTATGACTGAAAAAATACTGAATTAAACCAGATGCAAGAAGCATGATAAACGGGAATTACACTAATTGGATTACAAATTTAAATACCAATGTAAAGCTGAACACAACTGATATCAAATGGAAATACTTAATACCTCAACACCTACCTTTACTTTTAGAAGGTGTTACCTGTAAAAGTCTGCCCACCTATTTTCCAAGTTAGACATCTGGATATATGTATCTTCAAATTAGTCTAAGGAAATTATAAGCACGTTTCTGGTAAAAAAGAAAAAAAGGCAACAAATGGAAAAATGTGGGCTGGTTTGGGGTTTTTTTTTCAGGAGAAGGAAGTCATTAATGTACCATCTTCATCTAGCTGTCCTTCAGCTTGTGCTCCTCAAAATACACACATAAGAATTTGGGGAAGAGAGAAACAGCAATTCAACAAAGTGTGTTGCAGATGTACTTAAACAAATCGTCAAAAAAAAAAGTGTTGAATAAGTTAAAATCATTAGGAAAGAAACAGCAAAGAAAACAAAGAATATCATTGTACCCCAGTATAAAGCCAGAGTATAACTGACACAATTGTCCCCAGTTCAGATCCCTACTCCACACCCCAAACTCAATAAAAGAAATAGGAGAACTGAGATTGTAAAGAAAAAAGTTAAGAAGTGGACTCCACATGAATAATAAAAAATAAATTTTAAAAATCCAATAAACCACCAACAAAAAAACTCACCAAAACCTTTCAGCAAGGGAAACAGCTACTAAAGGTTCCATCACTAAAAATATATAAATCACTAATGGAATAGAAAAAGTGAATGGGAAACAGTTGTTTCTTACTTCCCCAAACATGACATCAGAAAGTATTAAAGTAAACTAACAATGGCAGAAATGGAACATACCACTTGTTTATTTTTCCTCCTAAAATACTTACTTAAAAAAACATGTGGGATTTAAAGACATTGGATGTACGTAGCAGTTTCTCTCCATTGTTCCTTTCCTCTCATGCCTTTCCTCTGCTCCAGCATGAGTTCCCCAGAAGTCTGCAGTTCTTTGGGGAAAAATGTCAGTCAAACCCTGCTCCAGCATGGGGCTTTCCACAGGCCACAATTTTTTCAGGAACACCCACCTGCCCACACCTGAGCCCTCCACAGGCTGCAGGGCCATCTCCTCCACATGGAGCGTGCCTCCCCCGCACCCTCTGACTTTGGGGTTCCCTCTGTTGGTTTGGGATTTTTTTGCACCTCCTCCTTTACCTGTCTGGTATGTTCTGCCCTTCTTTAAACATGTTTTTGCAGAAGCACCCCATCAGCTCAGTTGAGGGGCTTAGCTGTGCTCAGACCAGATGGCTGGAGCTGGCTGGAAACAGCTGGTCCCAGCTTGGGGCAGCCCAGGCCACTCTGCACAGGGGCTGCCAGCGCCAGGTACCCGATGTACACCTACCTGTGTGCCTGGCAGGATGATTCCCTGCTCTCTAATGAAATGAGAGCTTCGATTATGGAGGTTTCTGAAGTTTGTGCCCTCAAATTATGCCTTTCTTATGTAACCTCTCCAGGGAATTCAATGTAATTCCAAGCTTCAGTCCTGCCATACATATCTCTCTCTCCTACTCAAACCTTTATTTTCAGGAAGCTTACAGAAATTTAGTGTTGCTGAAACATAAAAACCAACATTGATGGACAACATGCAAGTAAAATATATGCTCATAAGAACTTCATTGCTTTAGAAAATCAGACTTAAAATGGTACACTGGTACTCAGAGAGAATCTTCAGTGCTTCAAATCAGCTTTCCTCCATCTGCTGTTCCTTCATGCTCCATCTATTTTGAATTCAAAATGATTGTGGATGATGACAGTCTTAAATGAACTAAATAAATTCTCGTTATCTATTCGGGTATTAAATAAGAAATTCCACAGAGAAGGGGGGAGGAAAAAAAGACAAGAGCAGATAGGAGTAAATCTCTTTTTACATATAGCTGTTCTACAGTCACACTTTTAATGGCTCCTAAATATATGCCCTCTGTAAGAAAGACTCAGAAAAAAACACAGCCAACATATATAAACAAAATGTAATTATGAGAGACAAAATTGTGAGTTAGGGGGTATGAACAAAAAGAGGGGGATTGTTTTCATACTCTGTACAACTAAACAAGGTGGGGTTTTGCTATTGTCTTTTGAGGATGGGAAGCAGGATCCAATCCAAAGAAAGCTGGAAAGAAAGTGTATCACTTACAGATTCACAGATTTGACAGAGTTAGAAGGGACCTCTAGAGATCATTTAGTCCAACTCCCCTGCTAAAGCAGGATTGCCCAGATCACATTACTCAGGACTGCATCCAAACGGGTCTTGAAGATCTCCAGAGAAGGGGACTCCACAACCTCCCTGAGCAGCCTGTTCCAGGGCTCTGTCCCCCTCTCTTTAAAGAGGTTTTTCCTCATATTTGAGTGGAACTTCCTATGTTCCAGCTTGTGCCCATTCCCCCCTGTCCTTTCTCTGGAAACCACTGAAAAGAGTCCGGCTCCATCATCCTTCAACCCACCCTTTAGGAACTTGTAAACAAACGTCTCCCCTCAGACTTCCCGAGCCCCAGTTCTTTGAGCCTTTCCTCATAAGGGAGTTGCTCTAAACCCTTATTCATCTTGGTTGCCGTACGTTGGACTCTCTCCAGTAGTTCCCTGTCCCTCTTAAACTGGGGAGCCCAGAACTGGATGCAGTATTCCAGTTGTGGCCTCACCAGTGCAGAGTAGAGGGAGAGAATGACCTCCCTTGACCTGCTGGCCACACTTCTCCCTATGCAGCCCAGGATTCCATTGACCCTCTTGGCAACAAGGGCACATTGCTGGCTCATGGAGAGCCTGCCATCCACCAGGACTCCCAGATCCTTTTCCTCTGTAGTACTTTCCAGAAGATCCATCCCTAACCTACATTGGTGCCTGGGGTTCTTCCTCCCCAGGTGCAGGGCCTTACATTTTCCTTTGTTGAACCTCCTTAGGTTCTTCTCTGCCCAGCCCTCCAGCCTGTTCAGGTCACACTGGATGGTGGCACAGCCCTCTGCAGTGCTGGCCACTGCCAACAGTTTGGTATCATCAGTGAAATTCCTGAGGATACACACTGTCCCCTTGTCCAGGTCATTGATGAATATGTCGAACAGGACTGGGACAAGTATTGACCCCTGAGGGATGCCACTGGTTACAGATCTCCAACTTGACCCTGCACCATTAATGACCATCCTCTGAGTTCTGTCACACAGCCAGGACTCAGTCCACCTCACTGACCCCTCATCTAGCCCCCGCCTCCTTAATTTCCTAATGAGGATGTTGTGGGAGACAGTGTCAAAAGCCTTGCTGAAGTTAAGGTAGATGACATCTGCTGCTCTCTCCTCATCCAGCCATCTAGTTATAACATCATAGAAGGCTATCAGATTGGGCAAACGTGATTTACCCCTGGTAAATCCATGTTAACCACTTCTTTATCTTCAATGGGTATAGACACATTTACTTAAACTAGAAAACATCAAAAGCAAACATTTCAAGCAACAATAATACCAATGATTTCAGTATAATTTTCACTAGAAAACTTAAAACCAATATTTTTTCTGTTTAATATGCATATGCATAGTTTTGAATTAGTCCTTACAGCAAATTATTTGATCCTAAAATGGAAAAAAACCAAACTGTTGCATAACAAGTATAAGAACTTGTACCAACAACAAAGAGCACGCCTTACCCAATTGTTGCTTATGAATTTTCGGAAGATGTCACAATTTCTTATTTACATGCACAGGACAAACTTACTTGAGGGTAGTGACAGGAACACTTCCCAAAAATGGATCACAAATGGAAGTAATTTTGAATCAGACTGAGATGATGAGCTCATCAAAAATGTCTCACTTTATAATTGTACTTTAACTCATTCATGAATCATGAAGTTAGCATTTGACGGATGCTCATCTATGCAGCAATCAGATATTTAAATAAGAGTAAAATAAAAACTAATAGATGCATACCACCATCTTACACAGTATCTGGAAGAACCTACAGAACAAGAAACACTGACAATCTCATGAGTATGTTTCATCTCTGGAAGACCATGCTAATAATTCTGCCTAATCTGGAAAACAACTCCAATCAAGTTAAACGCTAATGAGGCAAAAGTGAAAATCAATATAGGTAACAGAACAGGATCTTAAGAACAAGATAGAAGACTGATAGCAAAGGGAAATAGGCCACAGGAGAGAAATTTTGTCTATAGAAAAGGCAGTAATTCCAAAGATGAATGAGCATCCTTTAACTAGATGAGTGTGAAACAAGGTAGTCTTTCCACCTGACATGTATTAACAAGAAGATGATTCTCAAGGCAATTCTGCATGCACACAAGCAACAGTAACAATAAGACAACCAAAGCAGAGCCAACGTTGAAGTGGAAGACACTGCAATTGAGCAGACAACTGCACCTCCAAAAGTGTCAGCTGCAAATCCAAGCCAGTCAATAAAGCAAACAGGTAAACCTCAAACAATAGATGCTAATGAACCAGAAAGAAGGACCCGAGAACAGCTCCTCATTCGCCTTCCTTTGCCACCTGTCAACCTACAAAATCTCCCCAAAATACATCCATACAATCAGTGCTAAGTAACATAATTTAACCATTCAAAATGCTTTTCTCCTTTCTGCTTCCCATTAAGAGACAAATTCCATTCCAGAGGACACTTTCCAACCGCATGCTTAACAGAGATAGCCACTCCATGACAGCGGAGACCTCCTGTAAACACTTCCTCTGCTTCATTCTAATGGGCAGTACTCCCAGTCTTGTATCTGTTTTAGCTGCAGCACAGCTAAACCAGAGCTTACTTAGATGATAATTTTCACATTACTAGCAAAGTTCTCCACCCGATGCTGAAGAAGTTCTAGCTGTAAATTTCTAAGAAGCAACATATTACACCATGACAAAGGGAAGCAGATACTGCTGAATAAAAATTATCTACTCTCAGTTAAAGCACCACAGTTATTTTGCCTCAAGAGCTCAGTTATCTTGGCATTTAAGTAGAATATACAGGTTAATCAATGATCAATATTTATTTATACAAATACATTTAAGTTCAAAACTTAACATCATGTTTTCCTACCCTACAATTTGCAGCCTGCTGAGGAAAAAGGTTATGCATAAAAATGGTTCCAGTTTTGGAGAACAACTTAACTGAACACAAGGATTTATGGATTCTTCTTCAATAGTTACAATTGCATGGGAACTGAGGAAGTAACGGGGCTCAAGGACAGAGATCAGGCTAAGCAAGACCACAGAGAAGGTCCTAGATGCTTTCTTTAGCCAGAAGACAATAAAACTCTTCTGGTTGTATACACTAAGTTTCTGAAATGACAGTTAAAACTGAAAGCAGTTAAAAATGTACTTGGCAATAACAAACATATTATAGGTTACATATAAACAAGAAAATCCAGAAACTTTTTGGCCCTCTTTCACACAAAACCTGGAATAAAAAAGTTTAATGCTTTACCTATTTCCTGAGAATGCTTTTCAGGAATTCAGGTGTGACAAATGACAAAATACCTAAGGCATTACAAACAGGATTTGTAAAACAAAATTGAAGTAAATTCTTCCACTCAGACTTGATTAAGATCGTTAGCCTTATGAGGAGATTTAACTATATGCAATAGCAGACTAAGGAAATTTCATGCTAGTAATTTCTTTTTTTTTTTTTTTTTTTTTCCCACCTCTATGAAATACATGATTGCTTTGATTTTGCTAACCAAACCAGATAATTCTGCAAAACGATCTGAACAGAACTATGGATTAAACCACCATTTTTAGAAAAACACAGATAGGAGTCAAGGGAAGAAAAACATTCCCCCCAGAAAAGTTAAACCCTTCAGAACCTAGGGGCTATTCAGAAACCAGGCAGGAGGCAGACCTCACAGCAATCCAATAAAAATAGAGAGAACAGGAAATGACAACAGTGTATGATTGTAAACAGATTTCATGTGGAAAATTATCTCTGCTGACTTTTATTTAAATAGGATTGTTTAAAAAACAAGGAAGAAAAGAAACACCTATTTCCCCACCTGTAATATCATTGTCAAATGAGAAAATATTATTGTCAAAATTATTTTTAGGAACCAATCATTAAACCAATTTTGCACCTGGCAAAACCTGCGATACGCATAGAGTTTTTACTCTATATTCAGAGTCCTTAGACACAAAAGTCAAGTTGCATAATATATGCCTTTAAGCATCCTTAGAGATTAACTGAATACATTGCTTTATGGACTAATTTTGTACCTAAGAGAAATATCTTTATACACTCAGTCTTCCAAGTAAATAATCCTAATAACCTAAAGGCTATATTGCTTCCAATGTAAAAGGTAGTTAATACCCACCACAAAATGTAGCCTGCAGCTCCTGATTGATTATTTCTTCGCATCTGGAAACCAGATGCTAAGCTCAGAGATGAGTGCAGACAAGAAACCAGTGCAAGTCACTTCACACTGTAAGACAGATCTAATTTAGTAAAACATCCATTTCTGAGAAGTCTGGACACTTTTTCAATCTGACACCAGGAATAAAGACCCAAAAGACAAGTTCTTAGATGATGCCAAAGTTGTAAAATAGAGTAAGCTATGTCAGACAGAGTGAAACTACCTGTGGTTTACATCCACAACATCTTAAAAGAAAATTAATTATTGGAGACCTGGACCATAAAAGTAAGATTAAAAAATTATATATATTAGTCTAATTGCAAATATCTACTAATGCTACAAATAAACAATCAATTTTTCCTCATCTGATATAGCAATATATATTCAATCTAAGCAGATGAATCAATACCAGCTTTTATTTTAGAACACATATAGATTTGTTGTTAACAAATAATATTTATAAACACAACATATAGCCTTACTAAACACAACATACAGCTGTTCAAAAAAAGGAAAAGTTAGAACTGACATGCAATAACAGAAAAACAGAAGACAGAGGAAGCCTCACCCCAAAGAAAAATTAAATATAAAAAATAGATTAACCTCAAGAAAAACATATTGATAATAATGAGGATCACAAAAGTTTCAGACTGATAAGCAATACAAATATGAAACTCAACATCACACCAAATTAACTGTCATCTATTGTCTGAATTGAATAAGGAGAACACATGCATCCACCTCTCTTTTTAAAGTTAAGATTAAAACTTCACTTACTCAAACAGCAAATCAACTTTGCAGAAATTCCCTGGGAAAAATTTAATCAGATCTTTCTTGGGCATCAGAGTCTGTCATGCATTAACACTCACAATGACTAGTAAAACTACAGACCAACAACACTCAGCTTAATCTACTCTCGAATTACAAACCTATTATTGTTCTTATGGGGGTTATGTTATGGGGATTTTGCATGATGTAATCTGTAAGAACGAATAAGGCCACTCAGAAAAGCTGTCTATTCACAAGGCAAACAGGGATTGCAACTCTCAAAGTTCTACCATCTCCAAACATATATTTTTAATTCACTGATACAAGCTTTTACACAGACTACATTCTTTCTTGCCACCTTCCTGGTAACACATGGCTTTGGACGTTAAAAAAAAAAAAAAAAAAAAAAAAACAGAAAATTTCCATTTTTTATCTGAAGAGATGCCTTTAAGAATTAAAAATTATGGATTGATATATGTAGACTTCTATAGTTTTTTAACAAGAAATTGCAGCCAATGCAAAACTAAGACAGCAACCTAAAATATTATTTTTCATATTTTACAAAATGTTTGTCTTTGAAGGCCATGTGTATTAACGGACGCTGTAACCATATACCAAAATGACTTGCTGTTTTAGTCTTAAGACTAAAAACAATTGGTCTGCATACCAAAATCTGTAACAGCTTGCTGGCATCCTCCTCAAAATCTGGGGTCATGCAAGGGAAGAACAATACATAGTCTTCTGAATTGATGATTGAGATTCATCTGTTCAGCAGTACTGTAATTACATAAGCTATCCTGATCAGTATAAAAATAAAGTAACTATGAACGAGGAGAAAAAATGATGATTTCTGTCACCTCTCATTACATTAGGCCAATGTTGATAACTCAGTTCACTTGTAAATTAAAACTTATTTATTATACAGGCTGATCATTCCACCTCCTATACAGGAACATACACAAGACTAAATATTTTTTGATATGTAATTAGCAAAGTCTATAGACAAAGTCAATATGCTTTATACTTTTTTATTCAAGATTTCACTTACCAAATCAGAGAGGTGAAATACCTTATTTGACTCATATCACCTTGCAGGAAAATTGAGTTGGAAGGAACCCATAAGTATCATTGAGTCCAACTCAGGACTACCTAAAACTGAACCAGATGACTAAGAGCACCATCCAGATGCTCCTTGAAATCTGACAGGCTTGGTGCCTTGACCACTTCCCTGGGGAAACCTGTTCCAGTAACCAACCAACCTCTCAGTAAAGAATCCCTTCCTAATGTCCAGTCTGAACCTCCCCTGATGCAGCTCCATATCATCTCCTCATGTCTTATCACTGGGCACCAGAGAGAGGAGTCTCCATCCTTGCGGTGTCAGAACTTTCCGATTTTCCAAAGCCATCTTTTTGCATAATTTCCCACAAAAAGAATCACAATTTCTAGCGTGGTCCCAATTCAGGATTAAAATAATTCTCAGAATACAGAAAATGTGTGGTTTGATCCACTTAATGGCAGATACAAAACAATAAACAAAATACTTTAATTGCTAAACTACAGAGAGATTTAGCGCAACCACAGTTCAATCCTTGGCCATGTGCTTCATTTAACAGGTCTGTTGAATTTACATTATGCAGGACTGTCAGATGACTGGTGGAATCCCTCAGAGTACATGGATTAGCTTCTTTTTCCATTAATATGTTTTGCTGAAGATGACATTTGCGAGAAGATACATGTGCAGGAATGTACACATGACACATGAGAAGATACAGCGGAGAAGCTGATACAGAAAGAACAAATGCAGTGTTAGTACAAGCTTTTCCAGAACGCCTCACCACAGCAGTACCTGTTTTAAAGCAATTCAACTGTAATGCCCAAACCAATTCAGCTCTTCATTACTGAGCAAAAGCCAGTAAAGATATCGGTGCCATTTAGCAGTAGTTATTTGAGCAGTTTGGAAAGCTGCCCACTGGGAGCAGAACTGATGCAAACAGACATTACAGAGACTATGAAACAACCATCAGTAGGCAGTTTTAGATATAAATCAGTATTTGCATGGGGCTACACATGTGTTAAGTGCTATTACAATGCTGAATGGGATTTCAACACTCCAAGGTGCAGTAAAGTAAACATTAATAGTTTATGGAAGTTCACCAGATAAAAGCCAGTAACTAAGGAGATTAAATTAGTCCAGTCTTTAATTTATAGCTGTTAATTGTATGCACATTTCAGTATTCTCTAATTAATAGACTCTCGATATCTATTGATTGCATCTCTTTTGCTCTCATTAAAAGAGATGTAGTTAACAACCTATGAATTAACTGTTATTTTAATATAGACTCAAACCCAATCCCCAAGCACTTGAGCACAAACACAATACATAATGCAACTTTTACATGCAAAGGAGAAAAAAAAATGGATTGCTGCCCAGGTTAGCTCCTAGAAAAATGAAGTCTATCAAAGGTTAAAGTCACTGAGTTCTTAAAGACTGAAGAAGTTATGACCACTGCTGGCACCATATTGGACTGTATCAGAGGAGTTAATCAGGAGAGTCCTATCTGGGGAGTAAACTAGCTACTACAAAGCCAGCTTAGAAAGGGACAAATTATGAGAGAAGTAGAGGGAAAGGAAGCTTGCCATTAGGTGGAGAGCCAGCAAGTCTCAACAGTCAGACATTCCACTTTGGACTGATCTCTCATCTTTCTTAAGGCTGCAGTTTATTCCTTCAGGACTTTTTTCTATCAGTTCAGCATGTCAAGAGAACAAAGTTTAGAGCAGTAAAAAATGGTCATCAAGCCTTGGAACCCTGAATCCTTCCCAAAAGAAACAAGACCTCTATGTTATTTTAGGATTGCTTTTATAATGAAATGATTATGCGGCTTTAAAACAAAACTCAAAGTCATACCTTAAAATCGAGAGAGCAAAAGCAAACATAAAAGGAATTACTTCTACATTTGTTCAATCAATTCTCAAAGGAAGTGGCTATGGTGACAAAAGCAGTGTCCAAAAAATAGAAAAAAGGTATCCTATATGCATAAATCCCTCTACCACCAATTCTTTCTCTTACCCATAATATCACAGTATTTCCAAATCCCTGTACATCACCATACCATAATTTTGCTGAAAAATGAGTTATTACTTAAAATGGAGCATAAACAGTTTGAAACCATTTGAAAGCAATTTGGAAAGTAGAAAAAAAGATGTCACCTTTTACTCCATTTGGAGCAGCACATTAACAACTCCAATCTAACAACATGCCAAAGCATGACAGATGTTGCCATACCCATGTGGGGTTTTTTCAGTGTCAACATCCATAATTTTCTTTGCCACAATAAGGCCCTAATTCTATTATTCATATATTACAGCCAAAAATATTACAGGACAGTCATGGTTCAATGCTTAGAGCTTCGAGGTAAAGTGTTCCAAAAGTACAACCTGAAATAACATGCAGAATATATAAAAGAATATATTTTCTTAAAGTTCAACTTTACCGTTTCAATCCAGCTAAAGGTATCAACTCTTATAGAAAAAGGCAAAACCTATTTCTGTTTCTACCATCTTTTTTCCTTCATTTTTTGTACTTCTAAACACCCAACAGAAGTAAAGAAGAATTCTTTACTTGCAGCTTTGTTAGCATCTTGCTCAGATGACAGTAATACAGTGCTTTACAGACTGGTTTGTTTGATTAAGAGGGAATCCAAATGTGAGCATAGCTCACTGATTAATAAATAAGGAAAGAATGGAGAAAACCGAGTCCTTTCTCACTGCAGTTTATATTTTGCCCCAAACATTATATACCATCTTTAGATGAGAAGTATCAATGCTGTTAAGGTTTTGATGTCCAAATGCCTTCTTGCAAGAGACAGCAGCTGGTAAATTCAGCTCCAGCGTATGAAAACCATGAGGGTGCCAATGTGCAGGACATTCTCAGAAGCAAGACAAAGCTCAGCAAAAGCATTAAGAGGAAAGATGACTTGGCTCTTTTACTATTTTCCCTATCAACAACTGGGACACAGCAAGGACATTAGATTAATCATCTGTACTATATTTGTACAAAAATTACTTCCCAGAGAACAGATGTTCTCCGTATTTGGCGCAAAACTTCTCATCTAAATTGGCCACATTATGTGACAACAGGATAGCTGAAAGACTTTTTAGAACTGCATAGAAGCAAGTAGGGCCCTTAGGTGTTCCTCATCTCTCCTGTTATTAAACCTTACAGATTTTCATTGCATATTTTATTAAAAAAGAAAGAAAAAAAAAACAACCAAAAAACAGACAGCCCCCTTCTCCTCCCCCCCTCCAAAAAAAAGCAAGTTATCTGGGCACATTTGTTTTCTCAGTAGCTCATGAAGTTACTTTTACCATCTCTACAGAGGTTACAAAGCAAAATGTAAATCACAACTCTAAATAGTTACTAGAAAAACAGAAATTGATCCCTTTATCATCATGTAACAGCCTGTCTCCACATCAAAACTTCATCATGTCACAGGTATGTCACTATGCTGCATTTCTGTTGAAGTGCTTCTTGCAGGCAGTGCTTATCAGTCAAAGATTCTGGAAGCATGCTGCAGGCATTGAAAACACATTCAAGGTGGTCAGAGGGATCTTTCTGTGGTCTGCCACTGTACCGTACTCATGAAGAAAGCACGTTACATCATCTTAAGTGTAGCATCAGCTGCGTTTATACAGTTGTTTCTGTGTTACTTCAGTTATTGACGCAAGATAACAGAAAAAGTAAAATTATTATCAAGTTTTCAAAGATTTCCATCAGTTGAATCACTGCTTCTGACTCTGCGTCAGAGTGCTGAATGTAAAAATGTCCTAGATAGCGCTGAAAATATTGTAATGCTGCCCTTAGAAAACCTCTCTGCTAGTCACACTAAATCAATTCTTCAAATTTGGAGCCATTTTAGAGCTATTATAAAACACCTTCAGCTCTTTAAATCAATCCATTGTAACGCTGTCATGAGTATTATTTAAAGAAGGCATTCTGGCAGTTCTGTGATCGTTTTTAAATCCTTTTAATTGCCTTCACTGACCTTATCATGTTGTTGCTAATAAACATAAGTGATCATTTTTCAAATTGCATCCAAGAAAGCATACCACAAATCATCCTGAAACATCACTGATTAGTTTTCAGCAAGCGTACCCTGCAATGACCTCTAGCAGTCTCCAATTTCTTCCTGATGAATAACTGAATGGACAACTACACCAGTAACATAACTGTATGCCGTGCAAGTCTCAAATATCACTGTATTCTGCCTGAATGTATGGGCTAGAGGGTGAGCTCTTTCTCTTGGCCTCTTACTAGAATTGTTAATGGCTTTCTTGATGATCAGAGTACCTAGAGAAACTACAGTAAAGAAAGGCAGGAATGGGTCTAAAAGTGGTTAACTATACAACTTTATTCCCATTGCAGAGAGACAAGAAATAAAAGGTGTTACAGAATTCTGAAAGTTGTGGAGAAAGCACTATAATCTATCACACTGCATGATTACTTTATGCTGGAGCCATATTAGGAACTGATTAAAAGGGTATTTGCATTGGAGGCCACATCTGCTTCTCCAGCGTGTCACTGAAGAACATAAATGTGCTTGGTTTCACAACTGCATAGTAGTATTTCTGAGGTCAGTTAAGAACAAAAAGCTTCTGATATTCTTAAAAGTACCCCAAAGGCCTCCAAACTCAGACTTTGTTTGCTTCAATTTGGACACTTTTTGGACAATTTTTGAGAAGCTTGCCCAAAAAAATTTTCAAGACACAGCATCAGAGATGGGTTGATAAATCTAGAAATTTTTCCAATGAAACTTAACTAGAATCTTTATTTCTCTATAGCTTAGAGACAGTTGTGAAACTCTTCAAGAAATAACTATGCTCAATTAATAACTCAGGAGGGGAAGGAATTAAAAAAAAAAAGGAGGACTGCAAAAATAAATCCCCAAATCATAAACTAGACAAAGAGTGTCACTTGAACAGGCTTATGTTGTACCAATTTAAATTACACGTCAGATTAAGAACAACACATTTATAGATAAACAAACAAAACTCCTTCAATTTAATTGCCAGAAACTATAGCTAAGAGTAAATTATTATCTTTTGGAAGTTCTATTTACCACACAGGAAACATACTTCTAAACAATTACTGAGAGAGAAACAACCAGCCTGGGGAGCATATAGATACACAGTGCAAAACTTGATGCATTTATTGGTCTTAATAGTGTAAGAAATCAGAGTCTGACACCATTAAATACCAGACACCCCACAGCCCAATCTGTACTCAAATGACTATGAAACTTTTTATCTCTGCCAAAAATGATTTCGTTTTTAATATCCTGAGACCAAGTACTCCAAACTATGTTCCATTAAGAAGCAAAAAACCAAACTGTTGCTATTCTAAACATTCTCACTAGTCTATATATTTTTTAAGACACAGCTAAAACAAAAAATAAAAAATTCACAAGCAATCAATCATAGCAATCAATCAGAGCTGTACACCTGCATTAATCAAAATATCTTCCAGCTATCTCTGTGAACTCTTTCATTCTTACAAATTTTTAAACTAATCAACTACCATACCAATAACAATATTAGATTCAGTCAGCTGTTTCAAATCACCAAAGTGAATAAAATGCAATACTCTGAGCAGAGAGTGCATGACATATAAAACAAGATTTTCTTTCTTTATATGTGCATATATATGGATATAACTAGGGCGAGCAGGTGAAATTTAACCAATACTTCTGATATTCAACATTTTCAGGCTCCCATCTGTCTTCTCAAATTTATTTATGTGAAAGTCTGAGTTTATAGTATCTTATTCTTTGTTTCTCTTTCTAATATACAAATAGAACAATTACTTAAATAACAAAGAGATACAGGACAAAGATGTTTCCTTATAACAACTGTAAGGAAATTTAGATCAGAAATCTCACAAATGAGAAGATACCTTGTTCAGCTAGTTTCTAGCTAGTTTTCTAGGCTTCCTTTTAATGAGGAGGAAATGCATACACATATGCAAATGTCCATGTCTGTAAGAACAGAATGAACATAAATAATTAGCTCCTACAACATAAACAGCCAATAGTACCGATTACTTGCTTTCCAAAGCACTGAATACTTCCATCAATAGCTTATGACTATCCAGAATTTGTGTTCAATTGCAGTCCTTTATATTACAGCAGGAATAAATAGGAACATTGATATAATAACGCCTTCAGCATACTCAGCTATCTCTGTCAAACTTCGTTTAGCACCAATGCTCTTGAAAGTCCTACCATGAACAGTGACTGTTCAAAACAACTAGAGTAATACAGTAATTTTCAGTGACCATAACAGTCGTCTGGATATTACTCCCCAGATGGTACAACTTGAAAACAATTCTTAACTTGCTGGTCCCAGAAAAAGAAAGGATCAAGCAGGTAAATAAACAATATTTGACCCATCCTCAGAGACCCTCCATCTAGCTCATATACCTTTAGCTGACTTAGTTTACTAAGAGAAAATGGCCCAGAGTGTTTTAATGTTAATAATATTAACCTTAACAAAACTGTACTAACTGTAAAATTCTTGTTCTGGTTTTTAAGCTGAAGAATAACACAGTAAAGAAGATGGAAGTTCCATCATCACAGCTTAGCTAAAACACATGAAGGGATAAGCAAAAACACCCAAAGGGAGAGGCTAGGTAAGTCAGAGCTCTTTCATTCCCTGCTGCAAACTCTTTTCCCACTCCTGGGAGAAGACAGTTGAAAAAAGTCAAGTACAAACCATCTCCTGACAAGGTCATTAAAAATTTTTGCTTTCAAGTGGCCAAGAGGGTAGGTGGGAAGCTGGTTGAAACTGCAAATCCTATTCCAATGCCAAGAGAAACTGAATAAATCAGTTACTCCACAATTCTGATTGTAATCCTAACAAAGAGATACAGGCTTTATTTGGCCTGAAAACTGTAACTGCAAATAGGCCTGGATGTGTTTTTCTAAGATCAACTCTTTAGAGTCTTCATCCTGAACATGAAACAGTGTAATAATCTTGTTCTTCTGTATCTTCTAATCAGGTTCACAGACTGATTTTTTTTCAAAATGCCCTCTTCTTGTAGTTTCAGAACGATTATACAGTTTTGTGTTATTTTAATACTTCCTGAGCTGTAAATATGAAATAGACTAAGAGTTGAAGTACCACTCATATAAAACATTTTTATGAAAGGTCTAGTTCTGATTGCACGCACAACTATACCACCCCTGTGTTAGTATTTGCATTACGAAAATAACCTATGTGATGGGAATACCCAGCAACCTGTACTGGTACAAAGACATACGAAGGCACACTCTCCTTTGAAGGTTGCATACAGAAGGTTGTATCCATGTGGCTGTGACTCTTACCATAGAGCTCTGTATTAATAAAAAATTTTCCAGTTGCATGTGAGGCACACATTTCCTTTGGGATAAGAAATCCTTACCAAAATAAACAGAATGTAACCATTATTCATAAACAGTGAAAAATGAACATTTTTTGATTTACATTGATTAGCGTTACCTTCAAAAAAACATGCCAACATTCCAACTGTTCACAAAACTTTATACAGATATATAAATCCTGTAATGCTAGTTCTTACAGATCCAGCTAAAATTTAGGACAGCATGGCAACAGAATAGTTACAGACAGACATTGAATATTATATATGAATTCATTTCGAGGATATAGAATTAACTATATCCTCCTTCCCAAAATTACACATGACAATGTGTGTACTTACTCTTTACCTGAAAAATATTAAATTGGTTACTGAGTGTTAGGCATTACAAATGAGGAAAGCTTTACCAGCCATCACAGACAAACCAAAGGCACATTATTCATTATTCTACTCATTCCACATAGCAGACTTGAACTGTTGGGGTTTTTTCTCTTTTTCTCCATGCGAACAATAAGGAGAAACACTTACAATCCTAAAATCTGTGAGTTCTAGCCCAAGTGAGTCAATTCCACTATGGAAGGTAATTACTCAATTACATAGGCAATCATCACTGACAAAAATCAAGTTACAGAACCACAGCACCACATTATAATAACTATAATGTGTATCTTTTTCTGTGAGCATTCATGCTGCCTCTTTCTGATCATACATTTTTGTCATCTGCCAAAATTAATCAAGCCATTTAAGGATGGAAAAATGGGTTAACTATTGCAAATTCAGTCTCACAGATGGAACTGAGCAGTGATCTCTTCTGAAACACCGTCGTGTCCTCCAATTAACAACTGAAGATATTGCTTCTGCCTCTTGGTTCCCTGCACAACACATTCATTCCCTGTGTATTTGAAGAGTGTGTATGACTTTATAAAGGCACCTTCATCTATTAAATTTAACTTTTATTGGAAATAGTACTAGTCTTTTAAAATAAAAGGCGGGTCTTACTTTTGAAGGTACATAGTCAAGCATTTCCTAATAGAGGGCAATTTACTAAGTTAGGAGTAAAGTAAATGCTGTTAGTTGGAGAGGAAGAACTAAGTGCAAAGCTGTAATGGCAATAACGCACACAAAATATAAGGCTCCAAACTGCCACTAGAGTGGATATAGGATTGGGGGGGGGGAAAAAGACAGTAAACAACTACAAAATTAACTATGAAAACTGTCAACTGAGAAGCCACCTCCTCTCATAGAATATCAATAAAACATATCTATTAACACATAACAAGTCTCCAGTGCCTCTTGCCAACTGGAAAACAAGGCCATCATTATCCCATGTTCTAGCTTTAAAAAAAAAAAAGAAAAAATAATTTAAAAAATGTTGCAGCACAACTTGAGTTGTCACCCAGCTAAAAAAATAATTTGCTTGACACTTTGTGAAAATTATTTCCCTTCACAAAGTATCCTGGAGCTGCAGCAACAAGCCCATGTTCAGAGAAACCTTCTAAAGGTTAGAGATGGTAAATGCTGTCTAACTGTATCATTTTACAAAAAATAAGATTTACTTCTACCTTATACATCCTTAGGCTTATTATATTGTTACATTATTACTGACAAACACTTCATAGTAATTTGCTGTGACCTGAGGAGCTCAGAAAAACACATCAGGTTTGATGAGTTTTGTTTGGCCTCAAACCCAGCACACACATGCACAAAGCACTATATTAAACAAGATGCCCATTAGGTCAGGAGACCTGTACTATAAACAGAGATTTGATTTAGTTTATTCAACTTAGAGCCTTTAATGTGCTTCAATACTAAGAACAAAGATCTGTAGGAACAGCTCTCGCATCCTCTCCACTGGGAAAATATATATTTAGTATATCTCAGGGACTTCATCGTTCTTCATATAGAAAAAATCTGCTGAAAAATCAGCTGCAGTATTGGTACTATCCAGTACCAGTATTGGTCTATCCAGCATGCTTAGAAGCAGCCCTTCAACAGCTGATTACCTTAAGGTCAGCCTTAGTTATGAAGCCTCAGTATTGTATTTCCTCCACCTGCAAAGGAATCTTGCTATTACAATACAGTATTCGTTTCAGCTTAACTTTTTAAAATAGATTCATCTCCTTGGCAATGACAGCTTATGCAATATTCCTGTTAAAGAAATTACAACAACGTGAAAACATCATTGATCTTGGATCTAAACCTGTTTTTTCGGGGTTTTGGTTTAATTCTGTCCAGTGGAATTTGAAACATCAGTACTATCATTTCAAACCACAGGTTATAAATTCAAGAAATTTTCCCTCTTGCAGGGTCATTACTACTTTGTGATTTAAGATGTACATTAAAGTTATTCCAGTATTATTTCCTATTTTTGGCTTCCATACTTCACTCTCTTGTATTATAACCTGTGCTGCTGAGATTTTCCTAACTGTTCTTTTTTTTTTCCTTAGTGAAGCTGAGCAAGAAATACATTGCTCATGTAAAGATGGATAAAGATATTAGTATGTAATTAATGCCACAGTTGCCCCAAAAAAAGTGAGAGGAGGAAAATAAAGGTTTAAAATGGCTTTTTATTAAAACTGAGTTTTCATGAAATTAATATATCCTCAAAACATAAAACCAGAAAATAAATATATATAGTAAATATTCTGAGTATCACTGTGTAGGCATTTTAGTATAGTTATTGAGTGTAATAAATTGAGTACACTAAATAACAGTATGCTTTATTTCAATCACATAATTATAGCTTTACTTGTTATCTGAAAATTTTCTATTTATTCTTGCCACCTAAAATCTAACTCTGAAACAGGTACATTTCAACTCCAAGAAAAATTGTAAAGAACACATGGAATTCTATATTCATCAGCACATAGCTCCTTAATATACCTATAGGTTTATTTCTCACCACTTGACCCAGTCTTGAATTGGTGCTGGTACATCTATGTAAATTATAAAGTACACCAGGAAAAATTACACAATTTCTTTCTTTCTTCCCTACTCACAAACATTAGCAGCTCCTTCTACTCTACTGCTCTATTCCTGCCTTACAAGAAAGGTAGTATTCACATCAGATTCTAGAATTGTGAAGAGAGAGGGACAAAAGGAAAAAAAGGGGGAGGGGGAGGAAAGAAAAGAGATAAAAGTGTAAGACTTCTCTTAGAGCTCGGGAGCAATGGCAATACCCTTAAATTCCTTAGATCAAGTTAAAGGATAAGAATTGGACCCTTCACTCTTTTAGCAAAACAGAAATTTTGGATGGCAATTCCCCTCCTAGGAGACACCCGTGTTCTTGTCCTTGCTCTACCACAGAAACAGGCCAGGAGAGAACACAAAACAGCTTAGAGTTATATATTACAGATAACCCGTTATCAAGATAAACTGAATAAACTGTTGTCATACTCAGTAGTTCTAATGTTTCCTTACAAGAACTGCATGCAAACACAAAATAACAGCACATTCCACTTTTTATTTCCTTCACCCACCAGAATTGCAAAAACACTCTCTTATGACCAAAACCTCTTTTGCACTTTTCACGCCAAAGCCTGTGAATTCTTTTAAGATCTGTCATAGATTCATTTTATACTTTGCTCTTCTATTCTATGACATTCCTTTAATCTCATATTCCAGGAAACACCTGTCTTGGATCCTTACAGTATAACATGATCAAATTCTGTATTTACAATTTTCCCAGACAACCAATTTTTAAGGTCAAACAAATACAGGCTTCTATACTGACATAATATACAAAACCAATAATATTGGAGAGATGTTGTGGAATCTTTACAAATATTGGTGACCCCATGTGCAATCATGAATTAATTTCATTATCATTAGATAAAATAGGAACTTGAAGCACAGATGTATTAAATCAGAACCTAAAGATGCATTATATTCTCTGCTAGGACTACCAACATGTACACAGAGATAACTCTTCTTCTAGAAAAGGATTCAGGAAACAAATTTTATGAAAAACACTACTCTTTTGGTATCACCCTAGCCCTTACTATCTGCATATTAATAATATATATTATTATATATTATTATAATACCATATAATAGTATTATATTCACGTGATCATAAAGAAAATAGTTTATTGGGACATGCATAAGTAAAGTAACTTAAGACCCAGCATTCTGTATTGTCATTAGTGGCTTTGAAGCCATTGGTTTGACATAGAGAAATGTAAACCAAGTTATACGTAACTGGCACGAGGAAGACTGGATCTAAGAAAACAATGAGATCATACAAGCTTTTATAATCAAGCTTCTGTCAGAAACACCAGGAAATTTCAGACAACAGGGAGGGTCCCAGTTGAACAACTGTAGAAAACCATCTTGATTATTTAAATAATTTTCAACTCATTTAATAGGATTGCTTCTACTGTTCCTTATACAGTGACAACTGATGAACCTTTTAATTAGATTAATCTCTATAGCAGCAACCTCTTTAGAGTATGCAGTCCTGCACTGATGCACTCCCTCTAATTTATTGTCTTTGTAGTTTTCAGAAGCAAAGTCCAGAACATTCCAATAACTATCATATTACTAGCAAGACATTACAGGTCACTGCAGCTGGACTGCCAGTCCCCCAATGTTTCTTTTTTTTCCCTTTCAGTTTCTCTGAATGAGGTTTCCAGTAAAATCTCCAATAGACACAAAAATGTAGTTCATCAGACAAGCTTTTTTCACAGTTCTGAAATCAGTCTGTCCATGACTATTGCAGAAAACAATAAATCTGCATCCCTAAAGTTACACAGTAATTTTTCAGACTGAAAACTGAACACACACTCTGTAGTATGTAGAAAACACAGTCTGCAAAATAATACCAGGCAAGTTTCCTTGCTGTAATTCACCTAAGAAATTACCTTCATAAAATATACTTGGAAATAACTCGTACCAATAATTAATAATAGGACATCACATAACTAAGTTTTGGTTATGGCATTGCCAGTGAGTGTGATACAGGGACATGACATAAAATATTCTGGAAAAAGAGAAAAAAGTTTAAATAGTTCTCACTAAGGTTTTGTCAACATTGCATTGAACAAAAAAAAAAAAACAAACCCTTATTCATACATAAATATTCTTCTTGTCAGTGACTGGTAGCACAAGACAAAAGCCAACTTCAACTTCAAGGCCTAACATTATCCAAAAAAGTGTCACAGATTAAGTCAGGTCCTGAAACTACTATTAGTTGACACTTCTCATATCGAGTTTATTCAAATCAATTACACCAATAGCAATGTTACTTTTGGAAATCTTCTCAGCCTCACACAGAAAGCCACACTATATATGGTAGCATTAAAAAGCCATCGTGATTGTGCTATAACTGCACTTTTTATTAGCACCTATTTAGAGCTGTTGCCTAACACCAGCCTACAGACATTTGGGTAATAACATGATATATATACCTGTGTAGCTTGTTGAAGGGAAAAGCTAGAGAGATTTCTTCTCTCAATAATTTCTCTATGGAATTAAGCATAGAAAACCAGCCTACACTTCTGAGTTAAGCCTTCTGCCAGTTTCTGATATTTACATTAAAGAAAAAAAAAGTTTTACCGTGCTCTGTAATTTATCATCTCTCTACAAAATCCATGCTTTCGCCTACAGCATTAGCCCAAAATGACAAAAAAGCTACAAAATTCCATGACATTATAGAACATATATCCTCAACTTTTTTCTCCCTAAACTCAGCTCTTAATGTAAAGATGCTTCAGATAACTTATGAAAACATATTTTAACCACATTAAACAAGTAGTTCAAGAACTATTTCTGGTCATTTTCAGGACAGGTTCTGGTTAGTGGACAGTGAGTTGTAATCAATAAATTAATTTATACCTCTGAGTTGGAAAAGCTCTTTTCAACCATGATGCAGTTAAGACACCTGTGTTTTAATTTACTCATATTCCAGCTCTCAGACTATTTGTGAAAATTATATCCATATATTCACAAAGGAGGATTAATTTTCTTTAGCTCCAGACTCCAGCACAATTACTGTGAGACTGGATGATACTACCATAAACAGTGGTCCATTTCACCATGGCATTAGTTTCATGTCACCTAGAAATTTACAACATTTAGGAAAAGGATAAAAGAATTCAGTCTTTTCTATTTTTAACTTTTTTATATTTTTAATGGCAAATTTTCACAGATCTTGGGGCATGGGCGTTCAGCCTCATATAGACCTCCTATGACTCTTTCCACACTTTTCCCTAGTCCATAAACACACTGGGATTGCTGGCATACCAGTGACCCTTATTTTACATACTATTTCTAGCATAAAATGAGTAACATAAATGCGCTTTGTTGCAATTGGACAATACACAGGAAGACTGGATTTTCTCAGTTACATGAACCAAACCCCTGTGAAACATTATACAACTCTCTACCAGAGGTTCAGGTAAAGCACCACCCACCCCACCCCCCCCCTGCTATTTTCAGTGAAGTTAACTGAGAATAGATGAGCAATGTCATCCATACAGTAACCTTTAAGTGATTTGTTTCCCCACAAAGTAGTTGAATACAGAAGTTTGCTGCTTACTTCAGCTGGCTTTCCCTCCTTTTTATATAACAAACAAACGACACAGCCACACCTTGTCATTCTTTTTCATTAAAAAACTCTCTACCAAGATTAAAAACAAATTCACACAAAACTTACAGCTTTCTCACACTTTAGATATTGATATGTCTGATGACAGCGGCTAGCCTCATGGCCTGTGCAGGCAGCCTCATGGAGCAACTTCTGCTGGGAGAGGCTGAAGGGTCGGCCATTTCAGAGGGGAGCAGCGATGCCGTCTGCAGGGCCACTCAAATACAAAGCTAGTGGGGTCATCTGCAGCTTAGAAACATGTTTTCCTCACTCTGCCATCATTGTCTCTCTTAAGCAACTGCCCAACCCACCACCCCCTGCCACCATGTTGCACCCTCAGGGAGCACCATTTACTCCCCTGCCCACACCCATTCCCAATCATTCTTTCCACTACATGGGCCTAAGCTTCTTTGATTCTTCCTCACACTTTTGACAAATATCTTCCTTACAGCTTGAACAGGATGTGATTAAGAATTCCAAGAACCAAGATGAGCTTTTTAACAGCTTGTGCAACTACTTTAACATCCCTTCCTGCTAGCTGGCTGCTACCAGGAATTAGTCTGACAGCCTGCATTTGTTTTGAGATGTGTGTGATTGTATGAAGTTGCAACTGTCATCATGGGTATTCTTTAGACACTATGAGAAGAGTGAAGGAAGCTGAAAACGAGCAGCACTCCACACCTGGTGGAAGGAAGCAGGTCTTGCCATATCCTTGCAAGATGGCTGCAGCTGTGCTGGGGTGGTGACTATGGCATGCTGGTGGCTGTACAGGGAATGGTGGTACTGGTGGTTAGTCATTAGGTGAGTAATCTTACTTTTCTGGTTGTGTGATACAATGTTTTCCTGTTTTCAAGATTATCAGAGTGTTTCCTAGTCTCTGTGAAGGGAGGGGGAAGAGGAGTCACCATGTAGTTTGGGAAATGGCTGAGGGGTTGTGTTTTCATTATGTGTTGTATGTTATACAATATAGCTACGGTACCGTTTTTTTGTTCATGTCATAATTCTAATAGAAGAATGTTTTCAAGAATTGTTTCAGTAGGTGCTTATAGTGTGCTTGGCAAATTCTCAGCCCACTTGTTTTGTTCCATATAGCTAAGTATTATTTATATTCAACTCTCTGAATTTCTCTTACTTTGAAATACTTTTTTTTTATTTCTGTTTGCAATGGTACCAAAGCTAAACTGTTCTTAGTCCTAGTAGTTGCTGTTCTCTGCATTCTTTTCAGGAACAAAATTTGTTTTCATTGTGTTCCTTGTGGATGGAAGCCATGTTGAGCTTGAGATCTGAGCTTGCTTCTTCCTATGTACTTGGGCTGGAGCATTTAGTATGCTCAAGTATTTAGAGTATTTAGAAAACCCAACCACATTGTATGAGATAAAGGGAGAAGGAAAATAAAAAATAAAGACTAAAACCAGAAGTAGGGTTAGAGAGATGCATATCATACTGTTAGAGTATGGTTTGAAGAAGGAGAAAAAAAAATGAGGCCAAGATTAGTGACTAAGTATTGGGAAGAGAGAACTGAGTAGAAGTTGGAAGGTGTGCCGTATGTACCTTCTGATGGAGGATTTGCTTTCTCATCACCTACTTGAGAAGCTTCTTTTCTTTTTAAGGTGTTTGATTCTGTATTTTAAATTTGAATGCATACATGTGCTTTTGTGGTTGAAATGTAAAGGCATATGCTCATTGTACAATGAAAAAACCCCCAAACAAACCCATAGATTTTTTTAAACTTTTTTTTTTTCCAAATGAAATCTGGGGCTTCTAATGCCTGCCTGTTAAATATATATCCATTTCATAAAATGCAGGCTCTATAGAAACTTTTTTACAAGAGTCCTTGAAAATAACCTGTTATTGTATGATACAGATTGCAAACTTTAATTGGAAGGCAAGTTCTTCACTTGAATGCCTCAATAGGTAGTGTTTTAAAAACCTGAATATACACTACAAAATGTTTAGAGAATCTAACATAAGTTTCTTAAAGGTCACCAGCATCCTGAGATATTTTTTACTCTTTTCTTTGCTCTAGACCTATAGGATCTTAAGAGTAATTGGGGATTTATGAATCAGCAGTGTATTCTTTACAAAATCTAGGGAGTAAAGAGCATATTGTTCTTTATCTGACTATTAATACAGCTACTTTTATTTCTATTAAAACTATTTCTAAATTTTGTGTTCTAGAAAAGATAAATATAAAATTTAAATATATTTTTTAATATATCTGAACCAGTTACATTCTAGTAGCTTCTGTGGAGGGTTAATGGTCTCTTCAACTAAATTTTATGACAATTCACAATATGTAAAACCATTTCAAGTAGATTTCTGAAATGAAAATTAAGATCATATGGAAGCAATCAATATTTTATTTGGGTACTGTAGAGGTGAAAGACTCGTGGTGTTCTATAGAAATAATTCTTAGTGCATTTAAAAGCTCCACTGGCAATGTCTAAAGATAGTTGCTCTAGTTACCACTGAAAGGCTGTAAAGTACAGGAAATTCTCTTCAGCATCCCATGTGTTACAGTCTCTGCCAAAAGAACTCCAGGCACAATCAATAATTATTTTCTAGAATCAGTTTGGTATTTCCATATCCCCAGATTACTGTATCAGTATGTTGCTTACCCTGTAAAAAGTCATGAATTTCCTGGCTTTATATTACTACTATATTGTAACAAGATGCTTCTGACCCACAGAAAAGGAATGCACATGAAAGTTGCCATGCTGAGATTAGCACTACAGTCAGGAAAAAGTCCAGCCAGATTCCTGAAAGCCAGCCACACTTTCCAAGAAGTTAAAGTGAATAGCACATTTGTGCTTTTAAAAAACAAAACACTTCTTTCTGTTTTGCTTTTTAATATTGCTGTCTTACCTGAGTTGTAGATCATTTATATTCTTGACTGTGTCTTTTCTTTTGCATGTCTGTTTCTGCTTTATGTTCCCAGCTCATAAACCAATGAATGCATAGTGTCTGGTCCAGTATAAGAGTAGAAGCCTTCACTCTTGCATGTATTAAGTTAAATTCTGATTATGCAGATCTTTGAAGCCTATAGCATAACAATTATTATTGTGCTTAATATGTATATTTTTTTTCCACTGGGAAGAACAGATCTGGGTGTTATTGGCAATCTTCATAGTAGAAGCAATATTCCATAAATGTGCTTTGCCTGGTACGTGTTAGAATTTTGCACATGCATTATATTTTTACAAAGAAGTTAGAATTTACTATAATACCATGATATTACTGCAATTTTTATTGAAGGCTTCAAAACTGCCTCTTTGTTGTTCAAATGTTAATATTTAGACAGGCAGGAGCAAGAAAAATACAAATTTGCAAATCACAGATGATTTATTGTGAATGAAATACATTTTAGAGAAGAAAAGCTAATGAAATTTACATTTTGTGTTTGTTATGAGTGAACTATAATTGTTTTGCTCAACTGATTATTATAAAATTTTTCATCTGTGAATCAAAACTACACACAACCAACCAACATGGGAAGCTTGTAGAAATCTACAAATGCTGATTCATTGTGTATGAGTTCAAATAAACAATTTTTTTATTTCTCTAAGCTTCTTCCTGTGCAAACTGAAAAACATTCCCAGATGTTGTCAGAAGCTAAAACTTAGCCTGTCTAATTCAGTTTGGGTTTTAGGCCTTTTTTATTGACATGAATGCTTATGTTTTCACTGTTCTGTTTGGTAAGGCAATGGGGTAAGTGTTGCAGTCTGTTACCTTTCTGTGTCATGACACCAGCAAGAATTCACTTAAAAATGTTTAAGAGTAAATCTGCAGTCCTCCTAACATATTAGTGTTTACTGTAATCCTGAAGTATTTTGAGAAAGCCAAAACCACAAGTATGTATTTATAAGCTTCATTTATGTTCTTAAGTGTCCTATTAGATTCTTGTCCTTGATCCTAGAAGATGATGCTCAGCATTCATTTTGAGAAAAGAAGCATCGAGCTTACTCATCATTCTAAGTTGTGTTCTGATTTTAAATAGACCAAAGTGTGACCTGAGAAATTACATTGACTTCTTAAAATTAGATTTTTAGGAATCCATACACCCAAGGTACTCATATATATGTTTAGCAGAGAATGATGAGGAGAATGATTAAATGTTAGTTTGATCTGAACAGTCTTCTAACCCTACAATTGTAGATGAACATCGGGTTGAAAAGGTACTGTGGGAAGATTCTTCTGTCACTGTTTACTGTGTCCATTTAGATCTTCATGTGAAGGAAACGGACTACTCTAGTGGCTTAGGAGATCTATGGAAAGCTGCATAATTTCAAAGACAATTTAAAAAAAAAAAAATTAGTCACTTTCTGAAAAAGTCAAACAGTAACTTTTACCCAAAAGTGTTAGGAAGTACAATCCTTGTTTGGTGAACTGTTGAATGCTAGTAGAGGTAACCGAGGGCCTTCCTGAGAAGGGCAAACTGTCACTCACTAGAAGTCAGAAGGTCTCAGTTGCAAAGCAATCAGTAGCACAGAGAGAAACCTGTGGTTTCCAAAGTAATATTCACAGAATCATAGTAAGTATGACTAAAGAAATCTAAGAAAATGTATGTTGTATTTTCTTCCCACAACGTAGTGACATGATGGTATACTCAAGATACATGGTCAGGTACATGCTTATCCTTAGTGCTGCATGGAAATCAATAAGAGGCAAAAACTGGGAATTAATACTCTGTGTTCTTCATGAATAAGGTCTTGGATTAGTAGTTATATAGCCAGTTGGTGTGAGATAAAGAAAGGAATGAAAGGAAAGAAACCAGCAAAAAGTTAATTTCTGGTATTGAAATGAAAGAGCAATATTGGGCCTTGAAGCCTGGGGTAAATATTTTAAAGAAAAACCATTACAGTATTATTTTGTTCAGTTATAAACATTTTAAGAACATATTCCTGTACTGCATTAGTGAGAATGCTTGAAAACTCAGTCTAAGTAAGATAAAATACACAAGTTTATTTAGCATCATTGGAGACAGCTGTCTTTAAAGACATACAAGGGCAAATGCATTGTGACTAATAATTTTCTTTGGAAACTTACTTGCATTGTGCTAGTAACTTTATTGAGAAAAAAAAAAAATTAGATCTGGGGCTTTTGGCTATTTGGCCACCATTTATTTTGCTGTTACTGTTTCCCTGTGCTCTTATGTATCTGATCAGCATCGCCTTGTTTTATGTAACAAGTGCTTTTTCCTCTTGGGAAAAACCCAACAGAACTCAACTTCTGCTTTACTTTGCAGATGTTACCCCTAGAGAACTGATTTTTATATTTACTTATGTTTATATTCTGGGCTTAATGTCTTTTTCTGTACAGCAGGTAGCATCTAAATAAGTTAGTAGAATCTCATGAATGTAATAAAGCAGAAGGTAACTGTGCAATAGACCCAGCAGTTGTTCTTTGTCTACCTACTATGTGTGATATTTGCCTCTTTAGAAGCACTGCTAAATGGAGTGATGCAACCCCAATGTAAGGGTTGGAAACAGTAGCAAAAAGAGATGCTTTATAGGGAGAGCAGGCCTGGCTGCGTTTTGCAGTCCTTTCCCTTTTACTCTCCCAGCATAAACAATTGTTGTATTAGGGATGTTGGAAGATAAATTCATGCTTGATCTCTTTTTATATCTATTTATGAACCTGTTTTCCATTGATCTGTGTAATCTGTCTTGAATATCTTGATACTGTCCACAGCTGTCTGTGGCAGTAAGTCCCAGACGTTGTATAAAAAGTACTCTTCGTCCCTCGCCCCCGGTCTTACACCTGTTTTATTCCATTAAGTACCTTCTACTAAGGTACTGTAGGATTTGTTGAACAACAGTTTTTCATTCACTTTATCCACTATCTTAATGGCATCTGCAAGCCTCTATCATATTCCCCTCTGCCTGATCCTCTCCCATCTGGGGCATTCCAGCCAGTTTAAGCCATCCTATTAAGGTAGCTGTTCCATTCTCCCTATTATTGTAGTTACCTTTCTCTAATTTCTCGATGTCCTTCGTGAAATATGGCAACCCAAAGTACACTCAGTATTCAAGATGCAGTCGTGCTATGGTTGTATAAAGATGAAAAATGGTGCACAGTGAATTTTCTTAAAATACTATCAAAGCAGTAAGGCAAAAAGGAAATCAGATAGGGAAATCCAGCTTCCTGGACAGTTATGGCATTTGGATGTCTTCTTTCTACTTAAGCACTTATTCTGTCAGCTTAAGGTCTGGGAATCAGGATGCAGATCTTGGTATTTCAGTTATCATAAGGTGGAGATAATGCATATAAAGACTTACCTTGCTATGAAGGAACTAAGTGTATAGTTGGTGTAATGTCCGTACCTGCTGGTCATCTTTAATCTCTCTCATTATTTTGGGATCTGTATCCTTATCTAAAATGAGGAAGAAATATTTTTTTTTTTTTTAAATTTACTTACCAATACTTATTTCTAGCAGATCACTTTGTTGCATATGACTAGGCTCCTTGAAATTTTATAAATCCCTTTTATTTTCCAAATTAACACTCTAACACAGTAGTAGTGATGTCTAGCACTGGTTTAGTCTAACAACCGTATGGTTTAGAATTTAGACAAATAACTCAATATCAGATCAGTTCAGAATTACTGAATTCAGATAATTTCTGGAAGTAAGCTTTACTTCTTTATAAACTTGCCCTACTGGCACCAGGTCACCATTTAAATTTCACATATAATTAGGCAAGAAATTATTTTCGATTGTTCCTGATTTCATTGATTTTCAGCCTCCTAGTAAACTTCCAAGCCAAATTCATCCAAAGTGGTGGAATTCTTAGTTTATAATTGAATTCAAAGTTTATCTAGGATTACATCAGTTACCCTGTAGCTTCAGCTCAAGAGATCTCAGCTAGACATAAATATAAATTACATCAAGCTAATTATTTATCTTGGTCATCTTTTATTCTTCGCATACTTGATATTAAGGTATTCCAGTTCTGAGAGAGAATAGCAAACATGTTGTGCTATTCTCTTTACCTTCAGTAAGTTTGTTGTTTGTTTTTTTTCTCTTTACCTTCAGTGTTGCCAATATATTGAGTGTTCTTTTACTTTATGTACTTCCCTTAATAACAGAGCTAATAACTGTTTTAATTCCTTGCCAGATTTGGAATATTCTAGTCAGATATACATTTTAATAAAGACAGAAAATGCTATTGTGTATGACCTGCTCCCACTTTTGCTTCTCTTAGGGTTCTTACTACCTATATTTAAAGACAGAGAAATACTAAGTTGATGATACTTATCAAGTTTATCAGGCTTGCAGTTTGATGTGCCGTAGAACTTGGGTTTTGCAAATGTCCTGGTCTGAGGACACAACAGCAGAATTGCTTAATAGTTGAGTAAACTTTAGCTCTGTTTTTTAACAGCCATGTAAATATGCAAGTAAAACATTACAACCACAAAGAAACTGCAGTTGGATGAAATCTAACTAAGCTACATTGACCTAAGAAAAGTTAATATACTTATTATACATGCACACATACATATGCTTTGAATTCTTATACTGTGTTGAAAGTTAGCTCACAACAAGTTTCTCTCACATTTCAGTTGTCATGCAATTGTTCCTTAAATAGCTTTTCCACATGGTCACTGCATAGTTTGGGAGCAGAAATTATAAAAGAATTTATACCACTCTCTCCACGGGTTCTGGTATAAAATATCTACCTCATTTTGGGAATAAGGAGAAAGCAGGAGCTTTCCAAAAACTGAAATATACAGTGTGCAAAGCCAATTTTCATTTTTAAATAACTAATTGCATCGTGTAAGATTCCAAGCTAATATGTGTCAAAGCACATTTAGATTGTTATATTAGTTGGAAATACAGAGAAGATGGTAACTTTAAATAAAATGATCATACTTTCAATACAAATTGTGCCTTTCAAAAATAAGAATTTAGGCATCATTCCCCAGTGGAAAGACTTATTTACCAGAAGGTATCAAAATAAAATAGTTTCTCTGAATTTCACTGAATTTTTTAGAGTTGGAAGGGACTGTAGAGATCATCTAGTCCAAGTCCCCCACCGAAGCGGGATTGCCCAGAGCTAGAGCAAGTCACTCAGGGCTGCATCCAGGCGGGTCTTGAAAATCTCCAGAGAAGGGGACTCCACCACCTCCCTGGGCAGCCTGTTCCAGGGCTCTGTCACCCTCACCGTGAAAAAGTTTTTCCTGATATTCAAGTGGAACCTTTTGTGTTCCAACTTGTGCCCATTGCCCCTTGTCCTATCACTGGCA